>ML813152.1:10595-77250 GCA_009831015.1 Picea engelmannii
ATCATACTTCAGCTAATTATAATCAAAATGATTAATTAATAACGTATAATTAATTAAGGTTATATAATAATTAATTATAATTTAGCTAATGTTTAGGATTATTTATGAAATTATTCATATTAATAAGAAAAGGGTCATTACATCTTTGAAACTGTAATACACCACCAACTACGTCCAAACCTTCCACAAACCTCCCAGCCTTAGACCGCACTTCTCATCACTCTCAGTAGTAGGTCACCCCCGAGCTGGGACTAAGCTCCACTGAGCGAGGGAATCCTAGGCTAGGGAAGGTCAACAAAAGACACACAGTTTATGAGGAAGGATTCTCTCCCAGTATCCACTTATGCCCACTTCTCACAGATTCTCATTCCCCACAGGCCTGTCCCACCCCAGGATTATACACCTTCATTGTCACCAAGACAGTCCTTCGGCTACTAAACCTCCCTTGCCTTGGGCTTTAGCAACAGGCTGGACTGGAATTCTCTAAGCTCTATGGCAGCTACTGGACCCCTTCCAGGAGTTCTCACTTCCTCCGTGCACTCTCTCACCTAGAGAGAGTCACTCATAGGCCTGACAACCTGCTTCTTCAACCATAACCACCTCTCTCACCTAGAGAGATTGTTTCACACAGGCCTAATAGCTTGCTTCTTCATCTCTGTTCCTGCACAAAAAGGACAACAAATCTAAACAAGGAACGGAAGACGGTAGCCAATCACACCCAGGCAAGGGACTGTGTGGCCACAACAACCCAAATTTATAACACTCACGACATAGACAATTTCTCAGGTTTCACAGAAGACATGAGTCGACTTCAGAGGTGCATGACAATAAATTAAGCAGAGGTTGATGATGGAGGTCAAACACAAAGACCAATCAGAATTCATGGGAATACACCAGTCGATCACAGAGGTCTCACGGTTTTGGGTTTCAGAGCTACGTGAGGTATGCAACGATCAGACGCAGAGGTAACATGGTTCAGATAGGAGATTTGGAAACTAGAAGAATGAACACACTCAACGATTCAGACGGACGACGGCAGAATGGAGGATGAGCCCCCATCCTGGCTCAATTCTTGGGTTAAATTACATGTGCCTGGGATGACACATGTCACCCATGAAGCTGCATGCACTCCATCAAGTACGCACTCCCTTTTTTTTCACATGTTGGAGCTGCATGTGTTGCCCCTCCCAGGACTTAGGATAAAAATAACATGTTTTTCACACCACTTTGGAATAATAATAAATTATTATTCAAGGACTTAAGCCCTCAAGCTTAGCCCCTCTTCCTACCTCTCAGCCCCCTCTCCCTTACCCAATCTGTGGAAGCTTAGGCCCCCATCACGCTTTCTTCGTGATCGGTCGGCACGCAGGGAAAACATTACATTTACAAAAACAAGCTCCTGACCTTTAACATTTAGGCTCTCCGGCCTAATAAACACATAATCCTACCAACTTATCAATACTCAGCTCACCAGCCTACAAAACATGATTTACAATTCATAAACATGATTACAACAGGGCTCATCCTTGGGGATATTACACTCGATACCTGCCTCACCAGCCCCAATAGTAGTTGTAATCACATTTTCATCATTCCCTTGATACTTTCTTCTAGTGCACCCATCCTAATGGATACCTAGAACACTCATAAGTCGGGAAACAATGATGCTCACTTGAAAACTTTGTGTGATGAATTGAAAAACAAGTTAGATAATAAACGATTTGCTACAAAGAAAAAAAAATTCTATAGTTAATTCCAAGCTCAACTAACTGGAATCTTTCCCAAACCAATTGTCCCAATTTATAATGCAATTCAAGGAATCATGATTCCATCCATAGGGAGTTCAATCATGCAATTCCATGGGGCCTCATTCCAACCCATTTGTTTGGGACATACGAATCCCTAAAGTGGATATGAATCAATTTATGGATCCAACCCCACCATTTGGGTCACTCATATGGAGCACTAGTTTAGACTACATGGCATCAATGATGACTTAATGAAACTTTGTGTGGGTGTCTTATATTTAGACATTGAGCATTGGATATGGTGGCAATGGAATAAGAATTCCCATAGAGTTTATATTTCTTGGATTTAATTTATAGTGGATCTATATGAATGTATTGAACCTGATAATCATCATTTGGGCCACTTGACCAATCTTAAACAATCAGGTACAATTTAAGAGTACATATTTTCTTTTGAGAAACTTTCTTTCCACATTGAATTCATGTCCAATACCTTCTTCTAAGAATGATTTATTAGTGGATTCAAAGAAGATCTATGTGCCCAAGTCCTAATGGCTCGCCCTATCACTTGGCTCAAAGCCCCTCAAAGAGATAGGGAAGCTCAACGGGTTTTTAATGCCCAAATAAAAAAACCATCCTTTATTCTCCATCCCCATCCCATGAATCCCTCTCCTCCCTCCCCTCTTCTCAATATCCAAAGGTTAACTTGTGTTGAAATGTTAGAGGATCAACTTAAGTTTCTATGCTACAATTGTGATGAAAAACATTTCCCTGGGCATAAATGTAAGGAGAAACAATTCTTCGTCTCCATTTCAGAGGACATTTTAGAAGAAGACACTGATGTAATTTGTTGAGCTTATTCTTATACTGAGGGGGGGGTAGGTAAATTAGTATAAGATACGTTTGAATTTAAATGTGCATTCATCAATCATTCATTAACTTTAAAACAATAAATGCATGTAAAGTCAAATCACAGTAAACATAATTTAACGTGGAAACCCTTGCGGGAGAAGACCACAAAAACTTATCTTTATAAATGTCTATAGGAACCAACCTACTGTTACAAAGCTTGTATGAACCAACTTAGTAGAGACACCAATCTCCTCGGCTGAGCACCAACTCAACAAGATATTTTGTAGGAACCAACTTACTAGAGACACCAATCTCCTCAGTTGAGCACCAATTGAGTAAGACTTGTGTAAGAACCAACTTAATATATTCATACACATAGTAATTTTGATTTCACTTCAGTGCTTCATACTTCATGTATTTCATAGCATCATCGCACCCTTAAATTCCATGCTCCAATGCCTCTCTTTGCTTCATACCCTGGACATAGATTCAAACCGTAGTCAAATTTAGTCGTCATGCCCTAGTGAACCAAGTAACATAATTATCATAATATAATCCTATACTGCAGCATCAAAACCTCAAAAAAATCACTTTGCAAGATCAAAGACCTTAATCCTTCATAGTGCACCCTTGGAACTCCAAGAAACTCCTCTTGCACACCATTAGACCCCAAGAATACTCTCCAACTTATCTTGTGCACCTTAGATCTCTTTTGTACACCTCAGACTTGATCTTCTTCCTTGGATGATCTTCAAATGCTCACATCTATCATATATAGTGTGTATGTGTTCACTTTTAGGGTCAATCTGTAAAGACTAGTTGGGTTGACCTGAACTTTCTAGTTGGGTTGTCTAACAAAAAAATTCATATCTCCTCATTCCTAAGAAGTTAAAGGGAGTGTGATATATCATTGGAAAGGTATCGAATTAATCTTTCCAACCATATAACCTATGCTCCCATTTGAGCTAGGTATTTATACTAAAAATTCCTTCAAATATAGGGTATTCAAACTAAGCATAAAAAATACAAAAACAATATTTCCAACAATCTCCATCTTGCAATTTTTAACTTGGACATATGTAGTCTCCCCCTGCTTTGACAACAATGACAACAATATTTCCAAAAAATTCCCCCTTTGTCATTGATGGCAACCCTTAATGATAAAATGGTAAGTGATTTTGGATGGAAAGTTTAATTTTTCTTATCTTTTAAAATTTATGATAAAAAAAAATTTTCAAATTATAGGACTTATTTTTATGGTTAAGTTTTTATGTTGATATTATAGAGAAAGATAAGCTCATAACATAAAGTTCATGATAAGAGAGCTAAGAGAGAAAGTGATTTCTACAGTGATTACTTGGTTTTAAAACACATAATTATGTTTAGAATAATAGTCGAAAACTTTCAAAATAATAAGGATAATTTCATTTGTTGTTTTGTTTACTTTGGAAAAGCTTTTGACATAGTCCTTATAAACAATTTTTGGAAAAGGTGATTTTTTACATTCTTGTTACTTATGTAATTCATTATGGCTCCAATGTTTGGGGTTGTACTATTTTTTGTGAAAGTTGGAGAAAAATCAAACAAATTCAAAAGTGTCTTATAATAAATAACTTTAAAAGTAAAAACAATACACCTTATCAATTCCTCTTTGTAAAAGCTAGGCTTCCCATAATTTAGAGTAAAGTTATGATAAGATACTTAATATCTAATAATACACTTATTAACATTCATAATGAGAGGCTTCCCATTAAAACTTCAAACACTAAAAAAAACACTCAAGGCTCAAAAGAGGGTGAATTAGAAATGTATTTTCTTAATTACATTATTAGAGGATAGTAAAGGAAGTCACCATTCAGGATACTAATATTATTAAAATGTCTATCGTAAATAATTTTAAAGAGAAAATATAAAACAATCAGAAACTCTTAGTAACGAAAAAAAAAGAATATATCATAAGTAACTCATAAATCCCACGTTAAAAAAATGAAATATATCTTTTTATTGTTTTTAGTTAAAAAAAAAAAATATTACAAACATAAAAATCTATTTGTATGAATATCACAATATAACATGGTGATGTACAAAATATTTTAACATGGGAGAATTTGTAAAATCTATAAAATGAGCAAAATAAAGGATGAAAATCACAGTCACCTTAGATATACATTATATCCATTTTCCATAACAAAGTATTGGAAAAACACTATAGTAAAAGAATAGAATAAGTATAGGAAAACAAAAACTATTATCATTTTCATAAAGACTTTCTGTATGAAATGATTTGAATGCTGATATCATTTCGATATGTATTGATTTGTCCATGTCATTCCTGACGAAGGTAATCCGTATCTACACGGGATGTGATTTTTTAGCTCCGTACGCAAAAATGAGTTTTCTTTTTTATAGGATAGAATCTTTCTAATAATTCCGTCACATTTATATATTTATTGAAATATTTAAGAAAGTTTACGCTTTATGAAGGTGTAAATATGTGAAGAGTGAGCTTTTAAATGAGAAAGAAATTAAAGTGTACAATTAAATCAAAACATTCTTTTTAATGAATGACTTTTGATTCGATGGCAGGAAAATTTACAACGACATTAAACGTGATGATAGTTTTATGGGCATGCTTTCAAATTATATTTATACAAATATTTTATAAATGAGTATATAAATTTATTTTATTTTAATGGTAAAAGACATAGCAAAAGACAAAAGAGGAGAAAATAAAAATGATATAAAATATTTGAAAGATTTTTTTAACTAAAAAATAAGTGTTAGCAAAAGACAAAAGAAGAGAAAATAAAAATGATATAAAATATTTGGAAGATTTTTTAAACTTAAAAAAAGCGTTAGATATAAATGGAAAATGACTCACCTTAACACACACTCACATATGATTGTCCGACTTTTTTATTTATAAACAAATTAATATAGTAGATGTGGTTACATTTACACAAGACACACTTGTCCAACTTTTTTATTTATAAACAAATTAATATAGTAGATGTGGTTACATTTACACAAGACACACTTGTCCAACTTTTTTATTTATAAACAAATTAATATAATAGATGTGGTTATATTTACACAATAGGAGGTAGGTGAACGAGTCTGAAAAGTGGAACCACTATTCAACTTAGTTTAAAGTTTGGTTGACAAAGGCTAATAAATATAATGAATTTATATGTGGGTTAATAAGCCATCTAAATAAAGTTGTATTCGAACAATATTTATTAATAATTTTTCATTTATTGTATTCTATAATCATTATGGAAGCTTAAAATGTTATTCAAAATGATATGTTTGAGTGCATTACACTTCATTCTCTTATTAGTCCCTATTGTAGGCATAGAGGGACTATAGCGATCGATAAATCGTTGACCTGGTATTAGATTGTGCATTGATCAGAAATATTTTCATATTGTCTATTGTTGGAACAAGGGAAGTGAAAACATCGATTTTTATATAATAAAAAGTATCATGTTTGTCAAGATCTGATTGGACAACGGATTGGAGGTCTTATTGCCGCCTTCGCTATTCCCAATGTGAAATATGTTGGCATATCCAAAGTATTTGGTAGTATATGGTATTTTTGAATTATATATTTTATTATGCATTGGTCGAAGGTGGATTAATGCTAGCATTAGTTCGAATGTTTCCCTTAGTATTTTATGTTGGGTAGAATGCATTCTCTACCAAATTACTATGTGTGATTTTTGCTTTAATGTTGCGTGCTTCAAAAGAACAGGCCTGCCACACTGCATATTTTCTTAAATGCTTGCACAGGCCTATGCCCTTCGACGGTCCTGACAGTCTTAATTGTTTACCTAACAGCTCTACCAATCTTAAATGTTTATTGTATAGATGCGTTGCGACACAGTTCCGTTCATGGTCAACATCGTTGCTGGAGTGGTCGATCATTGTTCACTGCTTTGTTCCATGATTTTGGTTCTTATTTGATTCAACTTTGCAAAGTTGAGGTCTTGCACTTGCAGTTCGAGCTCTTCGTGGTTGTTCACTGGTTTGTTGTTCTTCAACTTTGCACATTGTTGGACCTATTGTTGTGGTTTGCAGTTTTTGGGGCTGAGCTCTTGTCATCCTTTGTTGACGGGTAAGTTTCCCTGTTGTTGTTGTTTTTCAATGGTGGGAGTCCCTACCTCGAAATTCCATTGCAGACCATCTTTGTCTGTGCTCTTGGTTTTTGTTCTTGGAAACCATGCATCTTCATATGCGAGTTGTCGCGTACATAGCTTTTCCGAAAATTGCAATGCAGAGTGCTTTACGAAAAGTAGTTGGTATCTATCAGAAGAGGGAACCATCGGGCGGGGTGTAGACACAGGGTATGCTTTTATTCTGTGGGTCGGAAAACTACATCTACCTATTCTCTTTCTGCTGAGTAAAGTTATGGTTTTATTTATTTGCATTCTTTCTCCTGTTTGGTTCAGTTTCCAGTGTCAATATGTTTTCTTCTCATCTATTATAGGGACTAAGGGGAATTCTTCAAGTTGATAAGAAGAAGGTTGAAAGATACATACGAGGATTGGTACCCTATTTTTCTTTCCTTTTTTATTTTGCTACCTCTTATTTTTTTCCCCTGCTTTTCTCTGTTTTCATAGAAACTAAAAGTATGTAGCAAATAGCTTGAAAATGACAGTTGAATAGATGAAAGAAGTAATAGATGTTGAGTCATATGAAATAGATACACAGTCCATTATACATGACAACATTGACGTGGTTTTTCATAGCAATGGGATTTTTAGATTGGATGCATTCTTGTATACTGTTGGGGATTGCCTTTTCGATACATTTCAGGTTCTATTGCATTTCCGCTATTCGTTGATCGAGCTGCGCAATGGATTGATAGATTATTTCTTGACCTGTTTTAAAAATGGCGATGTTGAGGCTTTGCAGTCGTGTGAGTACAAGTTGGAATCTAATTTTCTTCGGCAGTTGCGTCGAATACATGATGTTTCTACGTATTTTTCAAGGATGCAGTTGTCTGCATCTCCAATTCTACCTGCACATGAGAGGGGACTTTCGGGAGATACATTTTGTATACAGTGGTTGTCTAACTAGATGAATATATCAGTTGGCATATGACCATTGACAAGAAAAACAAGATATCTACTATTCAACAAAATTGCATCTGACAATCCATATTGCATCTTGTCCCATGATGTCAATGCCCTCAATGGCCATTATGAACCACTGTTGTACAAAAAAATGTCCATATGCAATATAGAAGGTCCTCATATTTACTTATTTGTTATTTGCAAAGACCTTCAATCGCAATGGAAACGAATTTTGCATGGCATAGATTGCCATGGTTTACAGCTAGCAACAAATGTTGTCTCTAGCTGTGGAGATAGTTTGTTCAATGCAATTTGTTGTTTGGTGGTAGCGGGGTTCGATGTTCAGTCACTGCGGCTTTACACTGTACATTCCTTTTGCAATGCGATTATAGGCGGCAACCAATAGCCTTTTAGGTGCATGCATCAACACCTTTGCCCATTTCTCGTAGAAAATATGCCGGCAGTTGGAAGTTGGTAGGAATACCTTATGAACATGGCGCTTCCATATGAAAAAGGGAATATGGAGGGTTGCAGATTCTGTTTTCAATGGATGTCTATGATATTCAGGGTGAATATCTAGGTGTGGTCGCCCTTGCCAGATGGCACTGTCCATTCCTTGGTTACTGATTCAAATTACGATCGAACAATTGTCATCCTCTCATTGAAAAAAGATACAACACATATCCATTATGAACCTTTTCTTGGACATATTGGTAGTTCAGGGTTGACTGTCCATGCCACCCAAATGACATCGAATCTGCATAGGTGTGGAATGCTTTTTAGTGAAAATGAAACTCCTCCCGGTTGCGATATGGGAAGACAGGGCTTGAACAAAAAAAACATGCGTAAAATTCATGACAGTTGTAATAAGGCCATAGAGGGATTAAACAAAAAACGTAGAGTAAGTTATCACAATTTGAAAAAAAATATTCGTCAAATTCATCCGACTTGTGATAAGGCCATAGAGGTCTTGAAAAAAAAACATAAATTAGTTTCTCAGAAGCTGGGTGAGAGTGAAATTCATCCCAGTTTCCAACAGCTCATCCTGCCCTTGGGCAAGAAACGTAGAGTAAGTTAACACAACTTGAAAAAGGTCATGCGCGAGAGAAAAAAATACATTGCTACACTTCCTTTTAGAGAGAAACTCACATATCACAATGGAAAGAAATTTGTTCATGTAGAACAGAACATAAACAGGTGCGATCACATATCCCAGAATGGTCATGCAACTATGTTAGTTCGTGGTCTACAAGCAACACCATGCAGTAGTAGAAATGAAAACTAGGAAACAGTTTCTACCCATACTTCCATGTGAAAGAAAAATGCAAGACAGACCTACATGAAACAAATAAAAGGCACTCCTTCCATTGCATGTGCAATTTGTTAACAATTGAATTTTTAAAAAAATAGTAAGTCTTTCACGCCTGATTTGCAAGAAGAATACCTCCGCTTGACAACACACGATAAACCATTTTCCAGTGGGAAATTTTGTCTTCCATGCAAACGATCGCTTGAAAATGGAAAACCGCCACAGTTTTCAACCCCTGACCGAATAAGATGTAATACACCACTAACAGATGTAAGTGAACTTACGGTACTTCAGGAGAGACTTGTGTCTCTGTGAATTTCATTTTCTCAAATCAGACCTTGGGGCTATAAACAACCCCATATGGGCTTAACATGATCAATTATTAATGTGCTTGTTCAGCTAGATGTTGTGTAAAAAGCGTTGCCACAATTCATTAACAATACAATTACAATCGTTGTGGCTCTAAAAATATGCTTGCGATACAAAAATGCCTAACATACATGCAAAGTGTGTGTGCATGCTGTTATGAAAGCATTAAAGGAATTATGTTCCAGGGCCCTGTACAAAGCAGAGAACATTTGTATAAATGGAAACTGGAACAATGTTCTCATAGAAGAACATGGAAACTTTGCAGACACTCTCAAAAATCCTAGTGATTTTGATACAAGTGATGAATCGAAGAATGAAACACCCGTTGAAACATTGGTGCATGGATTCACTGATTCAAGGTGCATTCGTGACTTGCAAGACAAAATTGTCGAAATTGCACCTGCCGAGGGGCAGCGTCCACTTGGAATATTCAAGGACAAATTTGTTGAGGAAATGAACTTTACAACACTCTTCTATGGAGATCCACGTGGCACTGATATTATAGAATGATTCAGTTATCATAAAATAGTTTGATGGGAGCTGCTACATTCAAGCGGTTACTTCTCCTGTCACATAACAAATTTGTTTTTCAAAACAATGGGCATAATAATAGAGCAAGTTCTGTTGTGCATGTGGGTCCAAATAAGAAAAGGCCAGTTACAAGGAAGAAAGTTGTTGGCCAAGGATGTGAAGTACAAAGTAAACCTAGAAAAAATTATGAAATCTGATATTGGATACATAGATTTCAAAAACATTTGCACCTCTCCTGACTACTTGCAACAAAAAAAAAAAAAAAAATTGCAATGATCCGGCAATTGGGCCTGCCAACATTTTTCGTCACATTTACAAGTGCAGAGCATTGTTGGGATCCATTGGTGGTTGTCGTGTCTGACCTGCATAGGAACAGGAAACATAAAAAAGAAACTGATACACTGGAAAATAATGACATTGACTACCTCATAAGAAAAGACTCGGTGACATGTACTCGCTACTATAGACATAAAATAAATGCTTTGAGACAATTGATATGCCATGATGAAATGTTTTTTGGAAAAATATTGGACTACTTTTTTGTAAATGAATTCTAGACTAGGGGAAATGAACATGACCACGCATTATTGTGGATAGAGGGTGCACCCGTCTATGGAGCTAATAACAATTCAGAGATCGAACAATTTGTGGATAAATACATAACATGCAACATAGATGATTTGGATCCAGAACTTGTGAAAGTCCATAGACATTACCATACAAGAAGTTGTAGAAAAAAAAAAACTTGCATTGCAGATACAACTTTCTTGTGTCGCCAATGAGAGCTACAAGAATCATAGAGCTAGTTAGTTTAGAGGACAATGTTGTTGTTGAGAAATCTAAATCCTTGTTCGCATTTCTAGAACAAGGAGGATTTGACGAAATGATGAGATTTGATGCCTTCTTAACACAGGTAAATCTATTACAAGATGAGTAAATCCAAGCCATACAATGTACGCTTAGGAAACCAACACTTTTACTTAAATGAAAACTCTCATAAATTTGGAACAATAGTTTCTCCAAGGACATGCCAGTTATGTGGAAAGAAAATACAGATGCGCAATACGTGTTAATGCATATGCTGCAGCATCGTACTGTACCTTGTATATGACGAAGATTGACAAATCTATGACAAGTGCATTCAAAAAAATACGCAAAGAACATGAAAGAATTCATATTGACGCCATATAAATGATACACACACTTGGCAATACATTGCTTAATCTTCAACAATTTTCTGCTAAACAAGCAGTTCACATTGCACTTTCCTTGCCCCTCACTTGTAGTTCAAGAAAATGTGTCTTCATAAACACATCTCCACTTTAAAAATGCACATTTGTGCTTAAACCACCAGTTTTACTGCAACAAGAGCCTGACAATTTAGAGGATGTGGTATGTCACTCTATTATTGATTATTACGTCTAGCATCCATCTCCTATTAGGCATATCTGCTTAGTAGAATACGTATCGTATTACAAAAAAATGGTGCACCCATATCAAAAAGAAAAAAACCCCTCTGTGATATGGTTTGTCAAATACAATAAACATTGTGACTATGAAAACTATTGTAGAGAAAAATTGTTGTTGTACGTTTCGTTCGATGAAAATGAAGACACATTGATGCATAACTTCTCTACATGGGAGGTTGTGTATGTTGCATCTGAGAGTATAGTGCACATCAATGAAGCTAGATTTACCTACAATGTTGATCTAACATGGGACGAACTAGAAGTTGCACTTAATGACCTAGAAAAACCTAGCGATCATGATGAGACATTCAGAAACCCAAAAACAACCACAACTCCTTCTGAGTCCTATGACTTACAAGTAGATTTGCCTCATCCTCCAACGGCTAGAAGTGAAAAATGTATCAATCTTGGTTTTCAAGTTACGAAACATCCTTTCCTAATTGAAAATAATGAATACCACAGAATAAGACATCCGTTGAATCACGAACAACAAACAATTCTAAAGGACATTACTCTTAAAAAATGCCTGAACATGAACAGTCATGTGCACGTGTTCCTTACAGGCGGAGCATGGACGAGCAAGAAATTCACAGTGAAATCATTGTTCCAAATGCTTATACGAATCTATGATTCAAACAATTCCTCTAATCCTATGAAACCAAAGGACCTAATAGTTGCATACACAGGAAAAGTTGCATACAATGTTGGTGGAACAACAGTCCACTTTGCATTTTTAATGCCTTTTAACAAGTCACAGTTCTTCCACTTAGCAAGGAAATGTTGGATACATTATCTAAGATTTATGAGGAACTCCAACTTGTCTTTATAGATGAAGCATCTTTGATTCAGAGTCGGTTCTTGTATTCCATTGACAACCGACTATGAAGCATAAAACATGTGCAGATGAAATACTTTGGAAACATTGACATGATATTCTATGGGGATCTTTACAAGGCACAACCCATCCAAGATTCTTTGATATTTGAACAACCTATCGTTAACATGGAAACAATCACCGATGACTTCTGGAGAGACAATATTAAATTCTTTGAATTGCATACTACAATGCGCCAGATAGATGAAACATTCATTGCAATTTTGAATAGAATGCACACAAACAGCCAAACATATGATGACTTGACCTAAATCAATTTGACGTGCTTACGGCCTGCACCAACAGACCCAATGTTCCCTTACCTATTCTATAGAAATAAGGATGTTGCAAAGCATAACAACCACATGTTGTCGCTCATGCCTGGCGATGATATCATCATGAATTCGATTGACCTGGAAGAAGACAACCATGGAAATGTGCCACGTCATGAACATTCAGTCCCTTTACCTTTGTAGCTTGTCCTCAAATTAGAAATGTTGGTTGAAATATATGCCTGCAACTATGATTCAAGGGATGGATTGGTGAATGTTGTAGATGGAATACTGAAAGACTATATGAAGACAGAAAAAGTGGATGTCCTTTGGATTAAGTTCCATGAACCGACTATAGGCAAGAGACAAGCAAGCAAGTTGTCTTATCTATATAATTCAAACACTGGAAGCGATTGGACACATATTTTGTGAATATCGAAGCCAGTATCAACATCAACAAATACAGGTCGACTGAAGATTCAAAAACAGTTTCCAATTAAACTTGCATGTGCACGTACAGTCCATAGATCACAAGGACTAACACTTGAAAATGTTGCATTTCAGCGTGCTGGAATTCACATACATGGACTTGTATACACAGCATTGTCTTGTGTCAGAAGCATAGACTCCTTGTATTTACTAAGTCCTCTCACAAAAGATAACTTCAAATTGAAACATAAAGTTGATATTGAAATGGAACGACTTAGGACCACCGCAAAATTGAAATTGCATTATGATTACCAATCCATACAAACAAATTCATCTGTATCAATTCTCTCGCTTAACACACACAGCTTAAATGCACACATGGATGATATACTGAATGACTATGATATAATGAAATCTGATATTTTGTTCTTGTAGGAAACACACATGGCATTATGCATGCATAACAAACAATTCCCAAATCACAATTGCATATCAAGTTACATTACACATGGGGTGATTATACTGGTGAAAAAACATGTACCAATTTTGGACAATAAACATATTGAAGAAAAGAATGTTGAATTGGTTCTTGCAAAAAAAAATTCCCGTGAAACAGAAGTTGCAATACTGAATCTATATGCTTCTCCCCATGCAACAGTCTCCAACATAGTGCATGTTATTTCCAATGCATTGGGCCATTTCCATCTGAACGGACCCACTGTACTTGTAGGAGACTTCAATATTGACGTGCTACAAAATACTAGCAGAACAAAAGAATTGGAAAACTACATGTGCAAATACAGTCTCCGTTTTCTTTTGAACAACACATGCCATCTGCAAAATGCACTTATTGACCATGTTTGGTCCAATGTGCCCATTCCTCAATACAATATGTTTTTCATAGACACATATTGGTCTGATCACGGTACAATTGGTATTGCACTTGAATTATGATATATACATCAAACTTATTGCAAACTCATATTTCTATGTTTCAAAGCATATATGTATCCCTGATTTCTACACATATCGTTCTGGTGAGTATACAAATGGAGTTCTAATCGAATTATAAAATATACATTGTGCAAAAAAAAAGAGTACATCCTCCCAAAAACTATTTGTGACTCTATTCATCTTATTCTATTTTTTTGTTTGTATATGTACATAGTAGCTGCCTTTTTCTTAACATCTGAACTTATGTTCATATCCCTTTTGTTTTGTACTTTTGTTGATAGAAACATAAAGGAAAACTAGACGACACAAAGAACTCCTACCCAAAGATGTAGACGAATCCATGCAAAGGTGCATTCTTTTTCTGCCCATGTTCTATAGTAAACAATTTTTCATTTACTTTCTCTGTATTTGTCAAACTTGTTTGCAGCTATGTTTTTTTTTTTTTTGTGCCTAGAGGTCTCTACCCTGCACATCCACCATCCAACATAAATGCAATGTTGAGCCAACCAGCCCACAATTCCACTTGTCAATTTGTATATCGCCCAACTATGAGTGTTATTTGCATGACATAGAACATTAGAGGCATAATGTACAACCCACAAGTGCGTGATCCAAATAAGTTCCTAAGTATGGAATAAGGGATCTATGCATATTTGGTATGTAGTGCTCATTTCTGGGAACCTGCCAGCCCTGGAGTCTGTCAATTTGTATATCGCGGAAATCAGTAGAAGTAGAATGTTCAGTCAGCCAGCTCCCAAATCCGCTTGTCAATTGACAAATTTTGAGCTGACCAGCCCACAAATCCACTTGTCAATTTATTATCATAAGCTATTTGTAAGGCACCGAACAATAGAGGCCCGTTTTTAACCCCGCCAGCCCGAGAACCCGCGATCCAGAAACTGTACATGGTCTATAAAATCTCATCCACCCCACAAGTCCGTTTGTCAATTTGTATATCGCGGAACTGTATGTGTTATTTCTAGAACACAGAACAATAGAGGCCTATTTTTTGACCCATCCCACCCGAGAACCCGCAAGTATGGAATGCGATATCGGTACATGGTCTATAAAATATCATGTCCATACTTTATAAATGTACATATTTAGTTTTTCCTCGTTTCTACACACGGTGGCCACCCACCTTTTCCAACTGGCTCAAAACAGTTTTCTGGCAATTTTGGTAATTTACTATTTTTAGCAGTTTTCACTTCCAGAGCCTTTTTGAGGCCCTAAATGACGTTTTTTGGGAAAACAGGTTTTCAATTTCTAAGTCCCTTCATTATTGCACCTAAAATGAATCTCCTCGATGATACCTTTCCAACGGGCTATCATACGCCTAAAACGAAGATCGTATGCAAAAGTTACGACCCCAGGAAGTTGATGTACTAACTTACCCAGATGGGGCCCACATGACTTTTGGCACTTCATCTCCTAGGGTTAGGTTTTTGGATGTCTAGGGTTTTTGAAATTCCTTCTTATTGTAAAAAGGCCTTCAGAGCCTCATTGTAATTATCTTCTTTCAAATGAGTGCAGCCATCACATCTCTTCTCAGAGATAAGCCGCCACCATTCTAGAAACCTTGTTTCCACTGCATTTTACAGTTTCCATCTTATTTCTTTATTAATAGAAAACTAGTTTTACTGTATCTTTGTTATTTTGTGTTAAGCACCTGTTAATAATCTGTATTCATTTCGTTCTGCTCATAAAATCTCAATCAGTGGTATCAGAGCCATCTTCTCCTTGCCATCTTAATGCATGTCCCCAACGAGGTCAAAGTACAAAGAGTTGGGTCTTGAGATTGTTTCTCTTGAGGAAAAAAGCTCTCGCATGCCCAAGCGACCTCTCATGGTAGGAGAAAAGAAATATGATGGGAGAGGAGATCCTTTCAAACTATTGATTGAGGAATCCCTCACACAATAGAGGAACGAGATGATGGATAGTTTCGTGCAAATCCTTCGAAGGCTACCAATAGGTGAGGCATCTTCTTTGAACGGAGGCGTCGCCCCCTTCATAGTACAAATAAACTTTGATATTCCTATATTTGAAGGCCATATAGACACAGTTGTTGTAGACAAGTGGTTGAATCTACTAGAAGGGTATTTTTCTGTCCATAACTTTTCGAATAGAGAAAAAATTACCTTTGCGCTCCTCAAAGTCATTCCCCATGTCAAAGATTGATGGGAAACTTTCTGTGAGCAAAAGGAAATAGAGGAACCCTCACTATTTTCAATCACAACCACCTGGGAATCCTTCAGGGACACTATTAAGGAACAATACTACCCTATCGGAAGTTATGACGACCTGTATACCAAATGGACCAGACTGCGACAAGAAAGAGACCAAGCAGTGCCATATTTCACAAATATCTTCCATACCTTGCACACCAACCTGGGTATCAAAGATTCAGAGCGACATATGGTGCTCAAGTATCGCAGTGCTCTGCATAGATACATCTAGAATGAAATGGAATTTATGGACATCTCATCCTTGGGCGCGGCCTACAAATATGCCGTCAAAATCAAGCAGAATCTCAAACAAAAGACGTGGCTATTTGGGCCTGGGAAATCCTCACAACAAAATCCAGAAAAGGGCGGCCCCAACCCACAGAAAAAAGGACAGAGAAAAGATGGACAATATCAGGAAAACCAGTCCAAGCCGCAAGCAAAGAAGGACACCAGAAAGAGAAAGAAAGACACCGAGAAGTGGTGTGACTTCCATAAGATCCCTTGGAATAACACTGCTGACTGTTGCTCAAAGCATTCGTTGGTGGCCCAAGTGAAAGCCTCTGAATCAGATGTAGATTCTAACTCTAAGCTAGAACCAGAAAGAGGAAGACAGATCATTGACGTAGAACCTAGTGCCATCGTTGCTACCACCAAGCTCCAGCCTGGTGAACTAGATGAGACAGAAGAAGGAGAGCATCTCTTCCATTCACAGATGTGAGTAAAAGGCACCCCGCTGCACTTCATCGTTCATAGTGGTAGCCAAAAGAACCTCATCTCAGCAGAGGTCGTCAAGCGGCTGGCCCTGCCAACAACGCCACACCCACAATCCTACACCATTGGATGGCTTCGCCAAGGAAGTGATCTTCACGTCAGCCAACAGTGTCGACTGTCGTACAGAATCAAGCCCTTCAAAGATGAGGTATTGTGTGATGTTGCTCCTCTCGAAGTTTGTGATGTTCTTTTGGGCCAGCCTTATTTATGGAAACATCATGTTGTATATGAGTCTAGGCCTCATAGTGTTATCATTACTTTGAACAGGAAATTGTACACGATACCCGAGACAGTCCCACCTAGTGTTATTTCCTTAATCTCTGCTAAGAAATGTAGGAAGGTCATCTCTCAGACGGGGAAGTTTGTCTTCTTCGTGATCTGCTCTCAGAATAAGTGAAAGATCACAGCCACATCTAGGGTCTCTGCAGTCGACCTCTCCACACAGCAGAAGCAAGTAGATAATGTTGTGGAAGAATACTCGGATATATTCTCCTCACCTACAGGGGTACCTCTGCACTTCCAGGTGAAACACCCCATCGATATGACCCCCGACGCATCGTTTCCCAATGGACCAGTCTATCATCATTCTTTGTTAGAGAATGAGGAGATCAAGCGATAGATCCAAGAACTACTCCACAAGGGGCACATACCTCCCACCTCATCACCTTGCAGGAGCCCAATTGTGTTGGTATAGAAGAAAGATGGAACCTGACAACTCTGTATTGATTACCGGGCTCTGAATAAAATCAGAGTCAGAAATCAGTACCTAATTCCCCAAATCGAAGACCTCCTTGATCAACTCACGGGGGCCAAATACTTTAGTAAGATTGATCTGAAGTCTGGATACCACCAGGTCCCAATAGAACAAACAAATGTATGGAAGACCGCCTTCAAGCAAAAGGAAGGCCTTTTAGAATGGTTGGTCATGTCCTTTGGTTTTTCAAATGCTCTAGTCACTTTCATGAGGATGATGGACGATATCCTACAACCATTCACCAATACTTTTTTAGTGGTTTATCTGGATGACATTCTAATTTATAGCAAGACTTGGGTCGAACACTTGCAGCATATTTAGCAGGTTCTGCATACCCTGTGGCAGCACAAGCTATATGCCAACTTGTAAAAATGCTCCTTCGGCATGGACAGGGTCCACTACTTGGGATACATCATTGATCAACATGGAGTACACGTGGATCCAGCCAAGTTCCAAGTCATCCGTGACTGGCCAGCCCCAACCACACTCACTGAGCTTCGGAGCTTCTTGGGCCTTTCCAATTTCTACCGTAGGTTCGTGCTAGGATTCTCCCATATTGCATGGGCCCTCAACCAAATAAACAGGGGTGGTGGTAAGGTGAAATTTGCGTGGGGTCGGTCCCAACAACAAGCGTTTGATGATTTGAAGCAACACTTGTGCTTAGCCCCAGTACTTTCACTACCAGACTTGCAACATCCCTTTGAGATCGAGACAGATGCTTCAGACTATGCTATGGGCGTCATTCTCACTCAACACGGCCACCCTGTGGCCTATCATAGTGAGACACTATCATATACTATCTATAAGTACCCTACTTATGACAAACAAATGTACTCCATTGTGAAATTTTGTTGCCAGTGGAGACATTACATTCTTTGGAAGGAGACAGTCATCCACACTGATCATAAGCCACTTCAGTTCATGCAGACACAAGGAAAATTGCAGAATGACCACCATCAAAAGTGGTCCACATACTTGTAGCCATTCCACCTCAACATCAAGTATAAAATAGGATGCACCAATCACGTCGTTGATTTCCTCAGCAGACCGCCAGTCGCGGAACTCACTATGGTGCTAGATTCTTGTGACCATGAGACCTATGGATGGCCCCAACTCTATGAGATAGACGTTGACTTCGCCACCACCTACTAAATGTTGGGTGCAAATGCAGTTGTCGATAATTTCCATATTCGGGATGGGTTGTTGTGTCGTCTGGGCCATATCTATGTTCCATCAAGTGAGCGAGCAAAGATGATCTGGGAATCCCACTACAGTCGGGTGGCAGGACACTTTGGTGTCAAAAAGACAGTGGCGATGCTACACAAACATTTCTACTGGTGAAACTTCGACAGGAGGTCAGCAAGTATATTAGGTCCTGCATTGCCTGCGCTATTTCCAAACCGACCACTAAGAAACAGGGCCTGTACACCCCTCTTTCTACTCCTAACGGGACATGGGAATCCATCTCAATGGACTACATGTCAGGCCTCCTGTCCACCAAGCGGTGAAATGACTGTGTTTTTGTGGTTGTTGATCGCTTTTCTAAGATGGAGATTCTAGTTGCCTGTAAGAAGAACATCACAGTAGAGGCCACTACCAAGCTCTTCTTTGAAAGAGTATGGGTACATTTTGGAATCCCACAAACCATTGTCTCAGATCGGGATAGTTTATTTCTCAGCACATTTTGGTCGAGCCTCTGGTCATTGTTAGACACCAAGCTCACCAAATCCATGGCCTTCAACCCCCAGACAGATGGCCAAACCAAGGTTCTAAATCGAATGATTGTGCATATCCTTCGCATGTATAATTCAAAGCACCCCCACACATGGGATGAGAGCCTTCCCTATGTCCAACATAGCTACAACCGAGCCCTTCATAGCTCAACCAACCACAACCCCTTTCA
Source organism: Picea engelmannii (assembly GCA_009831015.1). Taxonomy (NCBI): domain Eukaryota; kingdom Viridiplantae; phylum Streptophyta; class Pinopsida; order Pinales; family Pinaceae; genus Picea; species Picea engelmannii. The sequence goes on from ML813152.1 coordinate 30,134, forward strand.
GGTGGGGTTGGGGTTCCAACCATTGGGTCCCATAGATGTTTCACTTCCCCTTGTGGTCACCTCAACCGACTCATCTCCTACTCCAACTGAAGCTGACAAATCCACTCAGTTCATTGAGTGGATCCATCACATCCGCCAACAGGTTCAGTATATCCTACATAATTCTAATGACAAGTACAAACAATGCCATGATCAACATCATGTGCCACATAAGTTTTAGGTGGGCGACAAAGTTTGGTTGCACTTGTAGAAAGAACGCCTTACAGGACCCCATCAGAAGCTTCACCCACTCCGTTATGGGTCGTACAATATCACCAAGGCCATGGGGGATAATGCTTTTGAGCTCAACATTCCTCCTTTCCTTTTCCTGCACCCAATGTTCAACGTGGATCTCCTTCGCCCTTATTTTCCACCACTATTGGACACCTCAGAAGTAGTAGAACAGGTGACACCAACAGAGCTCAACCCTGAATGCATACAACAAGAATCCAATGATCATATTGTGGACACACAAATCAAGGGAACTCGACAGCAAAAGATCCATCTTTATCGAGTCTTCAAAGCAGGGCAACTCCTGCACCAAGGCAAGTGGCTCACCCAGGGCCAAATTCAGCAAAAATTTCTTAATCTGATGTGGGAACTCAACGCAATGGAGACCATTTCTTCCTAAGGAGGGAGGATTGATACATATGGATATCGGTGGCCACCCACCTTTTCCAACTACTTCAAAATAGTTTTCTGGTAATTTTGGTAATTTAGTAGTTTTAGCAATTTTCAATTCTGAAGCCTTTTTGAGGCCCTAAACGATGTTTTTTGGGACAACAGGTTTGAAATATATATGTTCCTTCGATATTTCACCTAAAATGAATTTCCTCGATGATACCTTTCCAACGAGCTATCATACGCCTAAAACGGAGATCGTATGAAAAAGTTACGACCCCGGGAAATTGATGTACTAACTTACCCAGACGAAGCCCACATGACTTTTGGCGCTTCATCTCCTAGGGTTTGGTTTTTTGATGTCTAGGGTTTTTGACATTCCCGCTTATTTTAAAAATTCCTTCAAAGCCTCATTTTAATCATCTTCTTTCGAATTAGCGCAACCATCACATCTCTTCTCAGAGATAAGCCGCCACCATTCCAGTAAGCTTGATTCCGCTGCATTTTACAGTTTCCATCTTATTTCTTTATTAATAGAAAACTAGTTTTACTATATCTCTGTTATTTTGTGTTAAGCACATGTTAATAATCTATATTCATTTTGTTCTGCTCATAAAATCTGGATCAGTGGTATCAAAGCCATATGGTCCTTGTCGTCTTAATGCATGTCCCCAACGAGGTCAGAGTACAAAGAGTTCGGTCTTGAGCTTGTTTCTCTTGAGGACAAAATATCTCACACGCCCAAGCGACCTCTCATGGCAGGAGAAAAGAAATATTATGGGATAGGAGATCCTTTCAAACTTTTGATTGAGGAATCCCTCACACAATATAGGAACGATATGATGGATAGTTTCGCGCAAATCCTTCGGCAGCTACCAACAGGTGATGCATCTTCTTCGAACGGAGGTGCCACCCCCTTCAAGGTACAAATAAAATTTGATATTCCTATATTTGAAGGTCAGATAGACACAGATGTTGTAGACAAGTGGTTGAATCTACTAGAATGGTATTTTTCTATCCATAACTTTTCGAATAGAGAAAAAATTACCTTTGCGCTCCTCAAAGTCGTTCCCCATGTCAAAGATTGGTGGGAAAATTTATGTGAGCAAAAGGAAACAAAGGAACCCTCACTATGTCCAGTCACGACCACATGGGAATCCTTCAGGGATGCTATTAAGGAACAATACTACCCTATCAGAATTTATGATGACCTGTATACCAAATGGACCACACTGCGACAAGAAAGAGACCAAGCAGTGCCAGATTTCACAAATATCTTCCATACCTTGCGCACCAACCTGGGTATCAAATATTCAGAGCGACATCTGGTGCTCAAGTATCGTGGTGCTCTGCATAGATACATCCAGACCGAAATGCAATTTCTGGACATCTCATCCTTGGGCGTGGTCTACAGATATGTTGTCAAAATTGAGCAAAAGCTCAAACAAAAGATGTGGCTATTTGGGCCTGGGAACCCCTCACAATAAAATCCAGGAAAGGGTGGCCCCAACCCATAGAAAAAAGGACAGAGAAAATATGGAAAGTATCGGGAAAACCAGTCCAAGCCTCAAGCAAAGAAGGACACTGGAAAGACAAAGAAAGACACGAGGAAGTGGTGCGACTTCCATAAAATCCCTTGGCATAACACTGTTGACTGCCACTCAAAGCAGTCATTGGTGGCCGAAGTGAAAGCCTTTGAATCAAATGCAGATTCTGACTCTAAGACAGAACCAAAAATGGGAAGACAGATCATTGACGCAGAACCTAGTGCCACCGTTGCTACCACCAAGCTCCAGCCTGGTGAACTAGATGAGCCAGAATAAGGAGAGTGCCTCTTCCATTCACAGATGTGGGTAGAAGGCATCCCGTTGCACTTCATCATTGATAGTGGTAGCCAAAAGAACCTCATCTTAGCAGAGGTCGTCAAGCGGTTGGCCCTGCCAACAACTCTGCACCCACAACCCTACACCATTAGATGGCTTCGCCAAGGAAGTGATGTCCACATCAACCAACAATGCCGACTATCATACGACATCAAGCCCTTCAAAGATGAGGTATTGTGTGATGTTGCTCCTCTTGAAGTTTGTGATGTTCTTTTGGGCCAACCTTATTTATGGAAACGTCATGTTGTATATGAGTCTAGGCCTCGTAGTGTTATTATTACTTTGAACAAGAAATTGTACAAGATACCTGAGGCAGTCCCACCTAGTGTTATTTCCTTGATCTCTGCTAAGCAATGCAGGAAGGTCATCTCTCAGACAGAGAAGTTTGTCTTCTTCATGATTCACTCTCATAATAAGCGAAAGATCACATCGACATCTCGGGTCTCTGCGACCGACCTCTCCACACAACAGAAGCAAGTAGACAAGGTCATGGAAGAATACTTATATATATTCTCCTCACCTATAGGGGTACCTATACACTGCCAGGTCAAGCACCCCATCGATCTAAGCCCCGCCGCACCGCTGCCCAATGGGCCAGTCTATCATCGCCCTTTTTTAGAGAATGAGGAGATCAAGCGACAGATCCAAGAACTGCTCCACAAGGAGCACATACATCCCATCTCATCACCTTGCGGGAGCCCAATCGTGCTGGTATAGAAGAAAGATGGAACCTGGAGACTTTGTATTGATTATCGGGCTCTAAATAAAATCACAGTCAGAAACCGGTACCTGAATCCCCGAATCGACAACCTCCTTGATCAACTCACGAGGTCCAAATACTTCAGTAAGATTGATATGAAGTCTAGATACCACCAGGTCCCGATAGAACAAACAGATGTATGGAAGACCAACTTCAAGTCAAAGGAAGGCCTTTTTGAATGGTTGGTCATCCCCTTTGGTTTTTCAAATTCTCCAACCACTTTCATGAGGATGATGGACGATATCCTGTGACCATTCACCAATACTTTTGTAGTGGTGTATCTAGATTACATTCTAATTTACAACAAGACTTGGGTCGAACACTTGCAGCATATTCAACAGGTTTTGCACACCCTGTGGCAGCACAAGCTATACGCCAACTTGGAAAAATGCTCCTTCGACATGGACAAGGTCCATTACCTAGGCTACATCATTGATCAACATGGAGTACATGTGGATCCAACCAAGATCCAAGTCATCCGTGACTAGCCAACCCCAATAACACTCACTAAGCTTCAAAGCTTCTTGGACCTTGCCAATTTCTACCGTAGGTTCGTGCTGGGATTCTCCCATATTGCATGGGACCTCAGCAAAATAAACAGGGGTGGTGGCAAGGCAAAATTTGTGTGGGGTCGGTCCCAACAACAAGCGTTCGATGATTAGAAGCAGTGCTTGTGCTTAGCCCCAGTACTTTCACTACCAGACCTACAACATCCCTTTGAGATTGAGACAGATGCTTCAGACTATGTTTTGGGAATCGTTCTCACTCAACACGACCACCCCGTGGCCTATCATAGTGAGACACTGTCAGATACTATCTATAAGTACCCTACTTACGACAAAGAAATGTACTCCATTGTGCAAGCCTACTTCTAGTGGAGACATTACATTCTTGGGAAGGAGACAATCATTCACACTGATCATAAGCCACTATAGTTCATGCAGACACAGGGAAAATTGCAGAATGACCACCATCAAAAGTGGTCCACATACTTGCAACAATTCCACTTCAACATCAAGTATAAAACAGGAAGCACCAATCACGTTGTTGATTGCCTCAATAGATCGCTAGTCGCGACACTCACCATGGTGCTAGACTCTTGTGGCCATGAGACCTATGGATGGCCCCAACTCTATGAGATAGACTCTGACTTCACCACCACCTACCAAATGTTGGGTGCAAATGTAGTTGTCGATAATTTCCATATTCAAGATGGGTTGTTGTGTTGCCTCGGCCATATCTATGTTCCATCAAGTGAGCGAGTGAAGATGATTTGGGAATCCCACTACAGTCGGGTGGCAGGACATTTCGATGTCGAAAAGACAGTGGCGATGCTACAAAAACATTTCTCCGGGCCGAAACTTCGACAGGAGGTCAACAAGTATATCAGGTCCTGCACTACCTGCGCTATTGCCAAATTGACCACTAAGAAAGAGGGCCTGTACACCCCTCTTCCTACTCCTGACAGGACATGGGAATCCATCTCGATGGACTACATGTCGGGCCTCCCATCCACCAAGTGGGGAAATGGCTGTGTTTTTGTGGTTGTTGATCGCTTTTCTAAGATGTCAATTCTAGTTGCCTGCAAGAAGAGCATCACAGCAGAGGCCACTGCCAAGCTCTTCTTTGAACAAGTCTAGGTACATTTTGGAATCCCACAAAACATTGTCTCAGATCATGATAATCAATTTCTCAGCACATTTTGGTCGAGTCTTTGGTCATTGTTGGACACCAAGATCACCAAATCCACGGCCTTCCACCCCCAAACAGATGGTCAAACCGAGGTTGCAAATCAAATGATTATGCATATCCTTTGCATGTATAATTCAAAGAAACCCCACACATGGGATGATAGCCTTCCCTATGTCAAGCATAGCTACAACCGAGCCCTACATATATCAACTGGCCACATCCCCTTTCAAGTGGGGTTGGGGTTCCAACCATTGGGTCCCATAGATGCTTCACTTCCCCTTGTGATCACCTTGACCGACTCATCTCCTGCTCCAAATGAAGCTGACAAAGCCACCCGATTCATTGAGAGGATCCATCACATCCACCAACAGGTTCAGGATATTATAGAAGTCCAATGACAAGTACAAACTGCGCCATGATCAACATCAGGTGCCACATAAGTTTCAGGTGGGCGACAAAGTTTGGTTGCACTTGCAGAAAGAACGAGTTACGGGACCCCATCAGAAGCTTCACCCACTTTATTATGGGTCGTACACTATCACCAAGGTCGTGGGGGATAATTCTTTTGAGCTCAACATTCATCCTTTCCTTGGCCTGCACCCGGTGTTCAACGTGGATCTCCTTCGCCCTTATTTTCCACCACTATTGGACACCTCAGAAGTAGCAGAACAACTGACACCAACAGAGCTCAACCCTGACTACATACAATAAGAATCCAATGATCAGATTGTGGACACATAGATCAAGGGAACTCAACAGAAAGGATACAACTTTATCGAGTCATCAAAGCAGGGCAACTCCTACACCAAGGCAAGTGGCTCACCCGGGGCCAAATTCAGCAGAAATTTCCTCATCTGATGGGGGACCTCAACAAAATGGAGACCATTGCTTCCTAAGGAGGGAGGATTGATCCATATGGATATCGGTGACCACCCACCTTTTCCAACCGCTCAAAACAATTTTCTGGCAATTTTGGTAATTTACTATTTTTAGCAGTTTTCACTTCTGGAGCCTTTTTGAGGCCCTAAACGATGTTTTTTGGAAAAAACATGTTTTCAATATCTATGTTCCTTCTATATTGCACCTAAAATTAATCTCCTCGATGATACCTTTCCAACAGGCTATCATACGACTAAAACGGAGATCGTATGCAAAAGTTACGACCCCGGGAAGTTAATGTACTAACTTACCCAGATAGGGCCCACATGACTTTTGGCGCTTCATCTCCTAGGGTTAGGTTTTTGGATGTCTAGGATTTTTGAAATTCCCGCTTATTTTAAAAGGGCCTTCAAAGCCTCATTGTAATCATCTTATTGCGAATGAGCACAGCCATCACATCTCTTCTCAAAGATAAGCCACCACCATTCCAACAAGCTTGTTTCCACTGCATTTTACAGTTTCCATCTTATTTCTTTATTAATAGAAAACCAGTTTTACTATATCTCTATTATTTTGTGTTAAGAACCTGTTAATGATTTGTATTCATTTTTTTCTGCTCATAAAATCTGGATCAATTTGTAAGGCACCGAACAATAGAGCCCAGTTTTTTACCCTGCCACCCCAAGAACCCGCGATCCAGAAACTGTGGATGGTCTATAAAATGTCATCCACACCGCAAGTCCACTTGTCTATTTGTATATCGCAGAACTGTGTGTGTTATTTGTAGAACACCGAACAATAGAGGCCTTTTTTTGAGCCTGCCCGCCCGAGAACCCACAATCCCGAAAGTGGACAAGTATGGAATGCCATATCCGTACATGCTCTATAAAATCTCATGTTCATACTTTATGAAGGTACATTTTTAGTTTTGCCTCATTTCTAAACATACCGATCTAATAACCACAAATTTGGTGGTGCACATGAATTATGAAATATGCACTGGGAGTCGGGCCCACCCCTTTGGTTTGCTTAGTTGAACAATTCTGACTCATGCAGTTTCAACACTGGACACTCAACAGTTTCACCATGCACTTTCAGAATTGGCCATTCCTTCCTTGCTTGCTCTTCCTTGTGCCCGTCACCTTCTCACGTGTGCATAATAATAAATAGTGTTTATATATGTGTGTGTGTGTGTGTCTTCTTTCTAAATATTTAATGCTAACAGGTCATCGTGCAGGCACCGTCTAAGCTGTCATTGATGCATGCAAAGCTTGAGAAGTTCTGCCATCAATGCAATTTTTGCAAAGGCTTTTCTTATCCCTTCCCAATCTTAATTTCAAATGCCATGGAATGTCATTCGCATGTCGCCAACTTGCTTCTTTCATGAAACCTCCAATCTCTTCCCAGTCTTAATTTCAAATACCATGGAATGTCATTCGCACGCTGCCAACTTGGTTCGTTCACGAAACCTCCAATCCTTAAATGTTCTTAGTCGTAACCTCCACCTTCGCACTTCTAAGTATGCAATAATTAAGATTTACTTCTAACAGGTCACCATACAACATGCATATATATTGTCATTAATGAGGAGATTTTCCATTCACATGCATTGAAGCAATGTCTTCGGGGGGTTATATTGTCCCCTCCATTTCTTCATTTCAAGCAGCATATGGAGAAAGCCAACGTTTCCATAAACTATTGGCAACATCTCCACAACAGTTCTATAGAGATACAATGAACATCTTCCTCACGAGCTTCCCATGCAGAAGAAGGGAAAAAGAATTGTGGGGGAGGCGGAGCAGCCCGAAATTTACAATGAAAACATGGGTCTTGAGGCTAATCTGGAAAGAATATTCTGCAACCTTGATCAGCCCGAAGACACAATTCAACATGCTTGCTCAATGGACATGGTTGATACTAAAATTTTTTACGAAGATGAATCCTTCGTATTCCAGAGTGTTGTTTTTGAAACTGAATCAAAAAAATTAATCATTGAAAAAAGAGACGTAAAAAATAAGAAAAAAAAACATCATTCAGAACTTGACCTTGCCAATATGCAGGCGTCCAAAATATCTCAACTTCACATGGAAACCGAAGATGCTCTTCGTGATTCCGTTGGAGTCATCGAGGCCGAAAATGCCAGACTAAAGAACTGGATTAAGGAATTAGAGGAATCTTTGTTTCCTATGCCATTGCTTGGCAGTTCTTTGGAAATAACCATTCCTACGACCGCGTGCATCTCTGCAACAAATCTAAAAGGGTCCACCAGCTTCTTCACATCCTGTAGAGGATATGTGGAGAAAAATATCAACAAAAGAATGGAACTGGTTACTAAGGCCTGGGAAACATCATAGAATATGGATTCCCTGGGGAGTAGGGCACATAACTTGCTCCTACTTCTATAGACAGATTTAAAAAATGAAGAAACTTTCTATGTCCACACGGTCATCCCCTTTGCCTTTCATGTCAACAACATGCAAGAGACGAGAAGAAGACAACATGATCTCCCGTCCAATAAACGACTCACTCAATTAGAAGCATGCTAGAAAGAGAAAGTGAAGAACCTGTATCTCATCATCCAATCATGTGAGCAAGCAATATCAAAGAAAGAAACATTATTCATAAAGCTCACCAAAATAGACTTAGGAGGAAAGACAAACGGCTTCTAGGACCCCAACTTAATCCTCAACTCCCTGGCATTAACCAAGCAAGATTTTGATAAACAAATTGATAATTTGAAGGCCTTGTCTTTAGAAATTTTTTATAGGATTCTTGAATATCAGGAAGAAGAGGTGGACAACTGGCTAGTCTGGTATTCGGTACAGAATTGAGAGATTCATGAAGCTCTGTGTAAACTTTCAATTGATCTAAGTGAATTAGAAAATGGCGTTTTCATCATTAAAATCAGCAATGACATCAACGTCAGCCCCTTGAGAAGCTATATTGAAGAGAACTTGAAGTGGGTCATCGACGAAATCCAACAGGGAAATGCATAAATCCTATGTTTATCAATCCAGATATTCGAGCAGGCTGCCCACAAAAACCAACAGGGAAAGGCATGACCAAGCAAACACCAAAATTACTTATACGTACAATCCCTATAAGTGTATAGTGATAGTCCTTTCTTTATCAATCCAGTTATTCTAAGTTTTTTGAGTAGTAATCTATAGCCAAAAACTGATCTTCCCATTTCTACTTTTCAGATATTACATTCTACCATGTCCGACTTCTTTCCATGGTCCTATTTCTTGTACATATTTCTTCTATGGTCCATGGGAGCCCCAATCCCAATCTATATGACAATCACATTTACATTTCCAGGGATATGTAACAAACTATTATTTTTTTCATATATTCCAAATAAAACTATTCTTTTGTCTCCTTATATATTTATGTGTTCCTAGATTTTTATCTTCAGCTATGTTGAATGTGAAGTCATTCTATTTATTTTATCTCAATTCTGTTTTATTCCTATGCATATTTTCTCCAGGAATATGTAACACGTTTCAATATTTTTTATACAAATGTCATAAAATTGTGTTCATTACTTTTTTTGTACTCAAACGTATAGAGACTATGTCATTTATTGCATCTTTACCACCTATCCTTCATACTTTTGCCACAAAGGTCCTTCAAATTAAAATAGTCTGCAAGTCCGCTTGTCAATTTGTATACCACAGAACCGTGGGTTCTCTTTGTAGGCCATGGAACAACATACGCCCAATTTTTAGCCTGCCAACTCGACAACCCGCGATCCAAAAACTTCCTAAGTATGGAATTAGGGCTCTGTGTAAGTATGGAATGAGGGCTCCGTGCATGCTCTATAAAATCCCATCCCCATACTTTATAAAAGTACATATTTCATATGTATAAAACTAAATATCTACTTTAAAAAATTGCGTATTTGCTATGTATAATTTATGCTCTCCAAGAACCTATAATTTGATACATTTCAATTTCTTGTATCCATGACCCCTGTTTTAAAGAAAACTAATTCGGGAATGCTATTTATTTGGTCCTTTTGTCCACCGGCCTATGTAACAGACATTGGTACTATATTTTTTGTGCTTTTGTCCACCACCGTATTTAAAACCTATGTAAAGAAAACTAATTCGCAAATGCTAAAATTTTGGGACATGACCCCTTAAAATTCAAATAGTCTACAGGTCTCATTGTCAATTTGTATATCACGGAATTCTTGGTGCTATTTGTAGGAAATGGAACAACAAAAGAACGATTTTAAGGTCCCCAGTCCGATAACCCGCAATCCACAAACTGGCTAAGTATGGAATGAGGGTTCCGTCCATGCTCTAATTCGGGAATGCTAGTTTTTTTTCTGCTTTTATGTGTTCCTAGATTTTTATCTTTAGCTATGCTGAATGTGAAGTCATTCTGTTTATTTTATCTCAATTCTCTTTTTTCTAATGCATATTTTTTCCCGCCTGATCATTTTCAAAATTAAGTATGACATAAATCACTCACTCAAATTTGAAATATCATATTTCACACATATATATATGTTTCTTTAAATTTCTAGTAATATGTAACACGTTTTAGTATTTTTTTATATAAATGTCATAAAATTGTGTTCACTACTTTCTTTCTACTCAAACATATAGAGAGTATGTCATTTCTTGCATCTTTACCACATGTCCTTCACACTGTTTTCCACAAAGGCCCTTAAAATTAAAATAGTCCGCAAGCCCACTTGTCAATTTGTATATCACGTAACTCTGGCTACTCTTTGTAGGCCATGGAACAACAAAGGCCCAATTTCCATCCCACCATCCCAACAACCCGCAATCCAAAAACTGCCTAAGTATGGAATCAGGCCTCCATGCAAGTATGGAACGAGGGCTCTGTCCTTTCTCTATAAAATCTCATCCCCATAATTTTTTAAAGTAGATATTTGCTATGTATATTTTATGGTCTCCACGAACCTATAATTTCATAAATTTCAGTTTCTTGTGTCGAGGAGCCCCTATTTTAAAGAAAACTAATTTGGGAATGCTATTTATTTGGTCCTTTTCTCGACCGCCCTATGTAACAGACATTGGTACTATAATTTTTGTCCTTTTCTCCACCAGTGTATGTAGAACCTATGTAAAGAAAACTAATTTGCGAATGCTAAATTTTTTGGACACGAGCCCCTTAAAATTCAAATAGTCTAGAATTCTGATTGTCAATTTGTATATCGTGGAACTGTCGGTGCTATTTGTAGGACATAGAACAACAAAAGCCTGATTTTCAGGTCCCCAGCCCGAGAACCCGCGATCCAAAAACTGGCTAAGTCAAGAACCTTCTCTTTTAAAGAAAACTAATTCGAGAATGTTATTTTTTTCATACTTTTGTCCACCAGCCTATGTAACAGACGTCAGTACTATTTTTTTTGGTTTTTTGTCCACAAACATATGTAAAAGGGAAAACTAATTCGGGAATGCTAAACTTGTTTTAATTAATTATAAATGATTTTATTGATAGAAAGATAAGTTATTGATTTTATTATTTCAATTTCATTATTCGACACGAGCCCCTTCAAATTCAAATAGTCCGCAAGTATGATTGCCAATTTGTATATCGCGGAACTCTAGGTGTTATTTATAGGCCATGGAACAACTGAAGCCCAATTTTCAGCCCACTAGACTGACGACCTGCGATCCAAAAATTGAAATAGTCCGCAAAACAACTTGTCAATTTGTATATCGTGGAACTCTCGGTGCTATTTGTAGCCCACGGAACAACAGAAGCCCAATTTTCAGCCCGCAACCCTGACAACCCCGACATTTTTCAGCTCTATATATCTACTTAATCAAATTACATATTTGATTTTTGTAGGCCACGGAACAACAGATGCCCAATTTTCAGCCCGACAGCCCGAGAACCCGCGATACAAAAATTCAAATAGTCCGCAAGACCACCTGTCAATTTGTATATCACAGAACTCTCGGTGCTATTTGTAGGCCATGGAACAATAGATGCCCAATTTTCAGCCCAACACCTCGACAAACTGGAATGAAGCTTCTGTGCATGCTCTATATATCTACTTAATCAAATTACATATTTGATATGTATAATTTCTCCTGTCCACGAACCTATAATTTCATATATTTCAATTTCTTTTGTCCAAGAGCCCTTGTTTTAGAAAAAACTAATTCGGTATTGTTATTTTTTTTATGCTTTTGTCTAGGAACCTATGTTATAGACGTTGGCCCTTAAATCTGAAATAGTCCACAAGTCTGATTGTCAATTTGTATGTTGCGGAACTGTGGGTGCTATTTGTAGCGCATCGAACAACACAAGCCCAATTTTCTGCCTACCAGCCTGACATCCCCCATTCTCTATATATCTACTTAATCAAATTACATATTTGGTATCTATAATTTATGCTGATGCTAGTATTTTTGTAACATACGTACGCCCGTAAATTTGAAATAGTCCACAACTCCAATTGTCAATTTGTATATCGCGGAACTTTGGGTGGTATTTGTCGAACACAAAACAATAGAGTCCAATTTTTTGCTCGCCATCCTGATAACGCGCGATCCAAAAAACTACCAAGTATGGAATCTCTAAATAGTCTGCAAGACCGCTTGTCAATTTGTATATCGCGGAACTCTTGGTGCTATTTGTAGGTCACGGATCAATAGAAGCCCAATTTTCAGCCCAGCACCCCGACAACCCGGAATGAAGCTTCCGTGCATGCTCTATATATCTACTTAATCAAATTACATATTTGATTTGTATAATTTCTCCTGTCCACGAACCTATAATTTCATATATTTCAATTTCTTCTGTCCAGAAGCCCTTGTTTTAAAGAAAACTAATTTGGTATTGCTATTTTTTTTATTCTTTTGTCCATGAACCTATGTTACAAATGTTGGCCCTTAAATCTCAAATAGTCCACAAGTCTGATTGTCGATTTGTATGTCGCGGAACTTTGGGTGCTATTTGTAGCACACAGAACAACACAAGACCAATTTTCTACCTACCAGCCCAACAACCCCCATGCTCTATATATCTACTTAATCAAATTACATATTTGGTATCTATAATTTATGTTGATGCTAGTTTTTTTGTAACATACGTATGCCCTTAAATTTGAAATAGTCCACAACTCCAATTGTCGATTTGTATGTCGTGGAACTCTGGTTGTTATTTCTAGGGCATGGAACAACAGAGTCTGATTTTCAGCACGCCAGCCTGATAACCTGCGATCCAAAAAAATGCCAACTATGGAATCTCTTTCCCATACTTTATAAAAGTACATATTTCGTATCTATAAAAGTAAATATCTACTTTATAAAATTACAAATTTCATATGTATAATTTATGATGTCCAGGAACCTATAACTTGATAAATTTCAATTTCTTTTGTATCCACCAGCCCTTGTTTTAAAGAAAACTAATTCACCAATGCTAATTTTTTGTGTTTCCATGTACTTCAACTTTCTTCCCACGTGTCTGTACTCGGTCGCATTTATTCCCATTCCAACCTGGCAGGGACTACGCTACCATGCAACACTTGTTAGGAGGATGGAATGTGATGGAGAAAATTAGGAGTTTTTTGCATTCTCTTTTCCATGCTAGCATTAGCATAGAAATCCCATAGTATGCACACATTTCTTAAAGTCCAAAAGAAAAAAAAAATTGTTGCAATAAATATATATTCAAGGAAATAACTTTACATAGTTCCCCTTTTTTTCTCTAGATGAAGAATAATATTAACTACCAACCAATCATGTGCAACTAGTAACAACAAAGGACTTGGTGGGAATGGAATCTGATGTGGCATCAAGTTTGGATCATGTAGTAGAGACATAGATCATATAACAATAGAGCTAGATTATATGCAAAAGACAACGATCTATAGAAGTTTGAGTGTGGGGATGACATAAGAAAACATCAAGTTATTCACATAACCATTAGTTTAGAAGATTCTACACTATGTTTCAAGGTACAACATTTTTGTATTAGCATATTACAATTATCAATTCAAGATTCATTTAGATATTTTTGTAACTACCTTACCCAAGCTATATATATAAACTTGACTTACATTATAAAGGTTCTTCTTCTAGTTGTTAATGCACTAATAGTCATGAGAGTTTTGCAATGTGATAGTCTATTGTAAGGATGAGGCGTGAGTGTGAATACGTTTCCTACTAATACAATGGAGTTACAAGGATTTTCTTCCTATACTTTGTTGTTCTCTCTTTTATGGATAAAATTTGCATTCTTGTATTAGTTGCATATGAACGGCTTCTTCCTTACTTGAACAAGCCATATATATCAACTTGAATTATACTATAAAGGTTATTCTTCTAGTTGTTAATGTACTATTAGTCATGAGAATTTTGCAATGTGATAATATGTTTTAAGGATGAGGCATGAGTGTAAATCCTGTGCCTACTAATATAATGGATTTGCAAGGATTTTCTTCCTATACCTTTGTTGTTCTCTCTTTTATGGCTAACATTTTCATTCTTTTATTATTTTCATATGAATGGTTTCTTCCCTACTTGAATGAATGTGATTAAATACTAACTAACAGAAATTGAAAAATTGAAAAATTGTATCATAGCCCACTTATCTACACAGTAATTGAAAAATTGTAACCATGCATCCCTCGGATAATACTTCCTTCCTCTTCAATGTTAAATATGTCATCATTCTAGACTACACAAGACCTTTGTTCGACATCCCATGTAGGCATTGGGTCTCAAAAAGAGAAAACAAATTATTTCATTGTTGGGACCCTAACAAATACAAGTGATGTAAATGCATTTGAAGCCGACAAAAGTTGAGCTTCAAGATTGGCTCAAGATACATATCCATAGATTTACATGTCAATAATGCACATATTTGGATGAAGTAGTTGAAATATTCAAGGATATGTACATGTTCGAGAGTTTATATGAGATCTTTGTTGGATTACTGAGAGGGGGTTGAATCAGTAATAGATATTTTCAATCCTTTTAACCACAGTATGCAAGTGTTATTTATCTTTATGATCAATATAGCATTATCATCCAATAATTGTAGAGAAAATAAACAATGAACAAATGAGAAATCATATAGATACATAGTACACCAGTATTTTTTTATGTGGAGACCCAATGCGGGAGAAAACCACATAATTTTTTTTCTTATTTTTCTTTAAGAATTACATTCATTGGAAGCACCAACTTCCTTTGTTTTCCAGTTGTAACTGGAAGGAGGCTTCGACCCCCTATTTTCAGGCTACAACCTAAGGGAAGCTCCAACTCCCCAATTATTTGGCTACAACTAGAAGGAGGCTACAACCCCCTATGTTCTTCGGCTAGAATCGGAAGGTGGCTACAACCACCTATGATTGTCCCATCCAACTGCTCTAAAATATAAGTGCCAAATGTAGAAACTGAATATGTCACAGTCACAATCTGTTCTATCAAATCTGTCATTGTATACTCTTCAACCAATCTGATCTTATGACATATACCTCAAACACTATCCCACAAGTATGTACCTCAAACCATGTGCTAGAACCTCACTATTATACAACCTCTATCTGTACAAATAACTTTAGCAACATACCTCAACCAAAATCCCTCGTCAATTTCATCATCCAAATATGATTTGTAACTCTGTAACAGACCTGGTGTATATGATCACATACCTGTAATGAATAAAGATCTGAAAATAGTACACAATGCTCTTCATTGTCTTTTCTGCAATTCCTCTAAGCTTCACTTCTTGGAACCTCCCAGAAAAGGATTTATAGCAAAAATGGCACACCTTGTTGAATTTTGGCTTATTCTCAATAGAAAAATTGTAGAGCATGCCCCACATGAAATATTTTCTATATGGATCTTAGAAAGAATCATCAAAAAGATTTATCCTCCCTTGAATTTCGGCCTTATTTACTTCACCTTCCCTTTGAAATTCTCCTTATATATCCTTTAGTTACCTCAGTCACTTGTAGATATTCAATATGCTCAATGGATACTAATGGGAGACCCTTTCTCTCTTATTTTTACTCTCCAAGTAGCTTCCTCTAGAATTCGACAACACAGGTATTCCAACAGAGGATGAACACCTTCAGTAACCACTCACACAACTAGATCAAATATCAACACACCGATGTTTTGATGTGGTAAAACCCCTACGAGGAAACATCCA
The DNA here is from genome assembly GCA_009831015.1 of Picea engelmannii. Classification (NCBI taxonomy): domain Eukaryota; kingdom Viridiplantae; phylum Streptophyta; class Pinopsida; order Pinales; family Pinaceae; genus Picea; species Picea engelmannii. The sequence continues at coordinate 46,166 of ML813152.1, forward strand.
TGACCCCAACCAATGCGACCACTTGGAGCAGTTTATCAATGCAAAAGAAAAAGATTACAAAGAGATTTTACAATAGAGTTTCTCACAATCAATCATCGGAAAATAACCATCCATGCTCTTTAAATAGAGATCATGGACCAATCGGGTGTTAAGCCATGGATCAATGGTCATTAAGATCGAGGAGAATATGAACCGTCAGATCACTCTTTGTTGGAAACATATCGTGACCGTTGGATTTCCTAACTACAAATGCATACTAATTCACACTAAAGAAACACACTTTTACCTAACGACACATTAGACCAAGTAGATCTTTACTAACTCCTAAATGTCTAAATATCCTAACAGTATCCACTTAACCACTTTGTCCACTTAGCCACTTTGTCCACTTAACCAAATTTGTCCACTTAGCCACTTTGTCCACTTAACCATCTTTGTCCACTTAACCACTTGTCCACTTAACCACTTTATCCACAAATAGTAAACTCTCCAATTCTAGTTGTAACTTATTTATTTTTAATTGTTTTCTTGTTGCAACCACTTAACCCATGACTTACCACTTTGACTAGTCAACTTCTTCTAGGAGTTGTTGGAAGATTGGTTGTTGTCATTGATGCCAACCCTATTCATTGGTTTTTGGACTCCATTTTTTATCGAAGTAGATAGACATGAAGGAAATTACACATGTAGATACAACACCCATGGATGGATAGTATAAGTCATGCCGCTACCGGTGGTATGGATGGATAGTATAACTCCCTTTTAATGTAGCATTTGCTTCCAAACACTCTGAAATGATTCACATTTGTTGGTATTCCTTTCCATAACTCGTAGAGAGTTTCTTCATTTTTTTTTTTAGCATCACTCTGTTTTGAATGTGAACTGTTGTATGCACTACATGTGTCCAAAAAACATCTGTCAATTTAGAATCCATTACCATTGTCTGAGCCATTTCTTGTGCTGTCATGTTCTTTCTTTCAACAAGTCCATTATGTTGAGGTGTCCTAGAAGCAGAGAATTTCCTTTTTATTCCATTCTTGCTACAAAATCCATAAATTACTTTGAAAGTAAACTCTCCTCCATTATCAGATCTCAAACATTTTATTTTTGAATCCATTTCATTTTCAACCATTTCCTTGTAAACCTTGAAGTTTTCAAATGCTTCTGACTTATTTCTGAGAAAGAAAACTGTATTCATTCTTGTATAGTCATCAACTAATAACATAAAGTATTTCTCACCTTTTAAACCCTTTATTCTATGATCTGAAAAGATCTTTTAAAGACTATGGTTGAGTTTTAAAACATGTGTTCTTTAGACATTTAGGAATTTGATGAAAGAGGAAGAATTAAAGATGAAACATGGAAGCCATAATGTAATATACATATCTGGAAATAAGCATAAAGAAACAACAAACCATAAACAACAAAGTTGATAATGGAGTTCGGCAATCTCGCCTACGTCTCTGAGCCTTTGTCTCAGTGGGTGAGGCTTTTCTTATTTCTCTTAAAGTATTCAAATGTACATCATAAAAGTGTCCAGTGGATTACAAAATGATCTGGTTGTGTTCTTCCATATCTCAAAAATCCAACAAAACTGACGGCACTGAAAACAGATGAACGAAGCTACCGAAAATGGCCCACAAAGTTGCTCTCCTCAATGGATTCCTTGCATAAAAATGGCTTTGCCTTTGCAATTCTTCAGTATTTTCCTATTCTGAACCTCCTCCAAGGCTTCCAAGAACCTCTATTTTATATAGGCTTGAATTTGGCAACAAACTCTCAACTTCCCCCCAATATCTGGCCTCAAAAAGGGCTTTTGATCCTCCAAAACTGGTCAAAATCCATCAATATCAGGCATTAAATGAATTAAAATCTTATAATAAAGTCAAAAAACCAAAAATTGGGCAAAAATTAGGGTGCATCCCCCTTCCTCCATGCTCTTGGGCATATGGGGTGCTTCCATATGACCCTGGGCTAATACTTGACGCATTGACCCCCTTACCATTCAACTCCTGGTCATGTGGCTTGTCCATATGGCCTCGCCCTAATACTCCGTGCACCCCCCAATATGGTGTATCCCCCTATTGTGTAGCCCTTAGTCTCGTGGCTTGGGCCATATGGCCATGCCCCCAAACCTCCCGGCACATCTTGTTCTATTAGGCCCCTGGTTCCTATCCCCCGATCAGACGAGGCTGACCCCCGCCGACCGAGGCTTATCCCCCATTCTACGCCACCGTCAACACATAACCAATATGCATCATTTATGGAGTAAGCACCACCTTTAGCCCATGTGGTCCGCTAGAGGTTACGAAACCGTTGGCTTGTTTGTGAGGTCAAGGGTTCAAATCCCCCTGGCCCATAACAAATTTTACCCAGCCGTCATTGGCCATCCGTAGGGTGCTGCGTGGAACCATATGATTGGGCCATGTGGAGACCCATGATTGGAACACGTCATCTACCGTACATCCAGTCACCCTGCCACCTGTCCGACACATCATGTGTCGTACAACCAGTCACCCTACCACGTGTCAGCCCGTACTCCTAGTCACCTGCCCAACTGCTCATCCATACAGCCATGTGTCCATCTGTCATTGGGCCACATCACTGTACAGACTACCATGTGTCATCCATACGGTGACACGTTTAAAATCCGTACAGTGCCAACTCATCCCAAAAGTGATGAAACTGAGTGACATGTGTCACCTCCTAGTGATGTCATGTCAACATGATGATGTCGTCATGACATCATGTTGACATCATCCTGATGCATGCTGACGTCATCCTGTCATACATGTTAACGTCAACATTGACTTTGACTAGGTTGACTTTTTCCCTATTTGGAAAAATGAACAGAACACAATATCTTTCGCATACGACGTTTGTTTGAGCTCATTCAATTTGCGTTGGGTTTGGAATGACAAGGCCTACACACATGTCCGTTTTGAAGTGTTTATGAGCACTTTGATTTTTAGACCTCTGTGGACCCCATTTTGGTTCCGGGATCCATTTTGGATCACACCTCCCCACTAAGACCTTTTGGTCCTCCAAAAGGATACTAACCAGTCATCAAGTGCGGGATATGCCACCCCACTTGTTCTTTGTCTTTAAATTCTGTTATGTGCACCTGTTTCATCAAGATCAACTGTAAAACAACCATGATAACTGACATCATATTGTAAGCCACTTGTACTATGTCACATCTTACTAAAGCCACTATCATCCATGTTGACAACATTACTAATGATAACATCATAAATATGACTACAAATGAGCTAAGATGTTTGTAATACTTGCACGGAATTAGCTTATCTTGAAGCAAAGTGTGATTGATCTTCCAATCTACAATCATCTCCTCTTCTTGCTTAAGATAAATTACTTGATTTGAAACAATTATAGGTGTGTTGCTTACATCAGTTGCCTTTCTTAATTGTTCCATTGTTTGAAGAAATTGATTTTCCTTTAAATGGTGAGCATGTACCACATATTCTTTTCTTGCTTTGATTAAGTGATATCGATTTTGTTCCTTGTAGAATATTGCTTTGCGATCATACAAATAAGGATTGCCTAAGACAATTCCACATTCATTGAGTGGCACAACATCACATGTTACCTCATCCACAAACTTAGATGAAATTAACAACTTCAATGTGCATTTATTTGTTATGTGAAATTTATGATTGTTGCTTATCCATTTAAGTGAGTAAGGCTTATGATGCATTTGATTGTTTAATCCCAATTGTTTAACCACTTCCTATGAAATTAAGTTAGATTGATATCCACTATATATCAATGTGTCGACCTTAGTATGCCTCATTATGACCCTTATGTGAAACAATCTACTTCTAGAATCATATCCATCACCAATTTTACCTATCAAACCAAACGCTGAAATTTTAGATTCATCACCTGAATATGATCCCAAGTTTGTTGGTCGTGTTTTTGTTGCAACTGTTTGCCTCCCTTTCCTTTCTTTGAACCACTTTGGTCTCTTATCAGGATGCAATTTCCATCAATGGTGCTCATCATGCCCTTCTTTCTTGCAATGCTTGCACGAGAGCTTCTCTTCCTTTCTTTCCATTCAATTTGCCTTCTTGCCATTCCACTTCCTTTTGTTCTCTTTTCTCAAAGATGATTCCCCTGATACAACAACTCATGTTTTCCCTACCTCAATGTATGTTTCTTGAACATAAACCTCATCAATATTAGTAGGTCCAAACATAAATACAGTGTTACGAATGTGTGCAGGTAAACCTCCTATATACTTCATAAGAGTTTCTTGGATATGTAAAGGAATATCTAACATCAATGCCATTTTACGAAATCCATCTATGTATTCTTGCACTGTTTGTCCTTTTCTTAGTTTAAGACGTTGCCATTCAATTAAAGCCTTCTCTTTATAACCCAAAGGATAGAATTGTTTTTTAAGTGCATAAACAAAACTTTTCCATGATGGAAATACATTACCCACTTGTTGCATGCCATTTTTAAACTTGCTTTGCCACCAAATGAGTAATGTGCCTACAATATGAAGTGATGCCAACTTGATTTGAGTGGCCTCATATTTTATTTGTTTCACACTGCAACAAACCTCCATCTGTCTGACCCATTTATCAAGCCTCTCTAAATTGACTTCACCATCATACATGGGTAATTCAAATTTCACATCAAGCTTAAGTAAAGTCATTTCTTGTTTATGTTTGTGGACATGTTTTCTTGCAGTGGATTTAGAACTTGAACTCGAAGAAGAAGAAGAAGTTGATGGAGAAGAAGGAGGTGAAGGAGGAGTTTGAGGAGGATCCTCTCCTTGTTCACTTTTGACCTTTGAAGATTCACCTAGATTCGTTCTCTTCCTATCCAAGTAATCGTCATATAGAACCTTCACCATCTCCGACATGGCAAAGAAAGTCTTTCGAAACTCTTTCTCCTGATGAGAAAGTCCCTCTTCTGATGCCATATTCTCACTTTCAAAAGTTCTCTTTCTCGATCCAATCTTAGGATTCTCTTCAACAAGCTCACTTTCACCATAATTCAAATTTTCCCTAGTAATCATGCAAACTCAAAAACCAATCGTCAACTAGCTATGATACCACTTGATCCGAATAAATATTTTAAAGACTATGGTTGAGTTTTAAAACATGTGTTCTTGAACCATTTAGGAATTTGATGAAAGAGGAAGAATTAAAGATGAAACATGGAAGCCATAATGTAATATACAGATCTGGAAACAAGCATAAAGAAACAACAAACCATAAATAACAAAGTTGATAATGGAGTTCGGCAATCTCGCCTACGTCTCCGAGCCTTTGTCTCAGTGGGTGAGACTTGTCTTATTTCTCTTCAAATCTTCAAAAGTACATCATAAAAGTTTCCAATGGATTAAAAAATGATCTGGTTGTGTTCTTCTATATCTCAAGAACCCAACAAAACTGACGGCACTGAAAATGGATGAACAAAGCTTCCGAAAATGGCCCCAAAGTTGCTCTCCTCAATGGCTTCTCTGCATAAAAATGGCTTTGCCTTTGCAATTATTTAGTGTTATGAACCTCCTCCAAGGTTGCCAAGAACCTCTGGTTTATATAGGCTTGAATTTGGCAACAAAATCCCAACTTCCCCCCAAGATATGGCCTAAAAAAGGGATCTAGATCCTCCACAATGGTCAAAATCCATCAATATCAGGCATTAAATCAATTAAAATATTATAATAAAGTCAAAAAACCCAAAATTGGGCAAAATGCAGGGCGCAACCCCCTTCCTCCATGCTCCTGGGCATATGGGGCGCTTCCATATGGCCCTGGGCTAAGACCTGGAGTGTTGCCCCCTTACCATTCGGCTCCCAGTCGTGTGGCTTGGCCATGTGACCTCTCCCTAATACTCCACACGCCCCCCAATCCGGTGCAGCCTCCTGTTGTGCAACCCTTAGTATCATGGCTTGGGCCATATGGCCATGCCCCCAAAACTCCACACGCATGTTGGTCAGTTAGGCCCCTGGTCCCTAGCCCTGGGTCGGACGGGGCTGGCCTCCTCCGACCGGGGCTTATCCCTCATTCTACGTCACCGTCAACACATAACCAATATGCGTCGTTTATGGAGTAAGCACTACCTTTAGCCCATGTGGTCCACCGGAGGTTACTAAACTTTTGGCTTGTTTGTGAGGTCAGGGGTTCGAATCCCCCTGGCCCATAACAAATTTTACCCAGCCGTCATTGGCCATCTTCAGGGTGCCACATGACACCACCTGATTGGGCCATGTGGCAACCCATGATTGGACCACGTCATCTACTGTACATCTAGTCACCCTGCCACCTATTTGACACATCATTCATTGTACAACTAGTCACCCTACCCCATGTCAGTCCATACTGCCAGTCACTTGCCTAGTTATTCATCCATACTACCATGTGTCCATATGTCATTGGGCCATGTCACTGTATGGGCTGCCACATGTCATCTGTACGGTGACACATGTCAAATCCGTACAATTCCAACTCAACCTGAAAGTGACGAAACTGAATGACATGTGTCACCTCCTGGTGACACTACGTCAGCATGATAACGTCATCCTGATGCATGCTGACATCATCCTGTCGTACTTGTTGATGTCAGTGTTGACTTTGACTAGGTTGACTTTTTGCCTGTTTGGAAAAACGAACAGAATGCGATATCTTTCACATACTACGTCTGTTTGAGCCCATACAAGTTGTGTTGGGTTCGTAACGACGAGGCCTACGCACACGTCCGTTTTGAAGCAATTCTGAGAACTTTTATTTTTAGGCCTTCCTGGACCCCATTTTGGTTTCGGGATTCATTTTGGATCATTCTAGTTGGTCCAACTAGATAAGTATGCACAATTTCCAATGATCTTGTCGTTGAATATTCCTTTGATTTGAACCTGTTCTTTGTTTTCTTTTCTCTTTGACAATGCTTGCATAATGTGTTGGTTGGTTTCGTGATATGGGACATTTCTATGAATTCTTATTTTTTATTGAGTTTGACGAGGTTATCAAAGTTTATGTGACCCATTCTTCCATGTCAAAGCCAATCTTCATTTTCCTTTCCTAGACAACAATTTTCATTTACAATTTCACTTAATACATATATGTTGCTTGAAGTTCTTGTAGTTGTTGCAATCAATTTTCCTGAACCTGCTTTTCTTATCTCGCACTTTTGTGAATCAAATGTAAGTTTATGACCTTGGTCACACATTTGACTTACACTTAGAAGATTATGTTTCATATCTTCCACTAGTAGAACATTTTCTTCCTTGGTTTTCTTGTTTCCAATTCTGATTGTGCCTTTTCCAATGATTCTAGTTGAGCCATCATTTCCAAAAGAGATTGATCCATCTCTTTCCTTTCTTAATGTAAGAAACATGTTTTAATCACTTGTCATGTGTTTTGAACAGCTATTGTCAACATACCAACCATGTTTCTTATGCTTAAATTGTAGAGGGAGTGTGCATTCTTCATTGCTATATTGATTCTACTTTCTTATCCATGTTCTCTTCTGAGGTTCGTGTCTGTGATTGTTGTTATTCTGTTGTGATTCTCTAGGAGGGACTATCATTCTAAACTCTTTGGCCATGTGTCCAAAGTTGTTGCACTTGTAGCATTCCACTTCAATGCTCAATTATTCAAACATGTTGTAGCTTATTCTCTATGTTTCACTAGGCCTTCTTGGATAACCATTTTGTGTATGACTTTGAAAGTTGTTTATGTTCCTGCTATTATCTCAACAATTTACAACTTTATGTCCAAAATTATTGCATGCATAACATAAACCAAAAATGATAGTTAGATACATGGGAGTTGAAGATCTTCTGAAAGGAGTTACTCTTATGAATCCTTCTTCTTCCTGAAGCATGTTTATTTCTGAATGTCATTGATTCTGAAATCTGAATCTTCTCGGTGGAGGAGTGTCCATGTAATATTTCTTGTAGAACTTCATATCCTCTTTGATTGTTTCTGCATAGCTTTTTGGATATGTTTCTTGATCTGTCATTTTGGAGCTTGATCCCTTTTTTGTTTGATTGTATACAAGTCTGTACTTGTCATGATTAGGCCTTTGACTGTTGATAATGTCATCCAAAACTTTTGAGTTGTTCTGCATATATTTATTTTGAAGATCCTTTCTCAATGTGACAATCTATTCTTCCAAATTTCCAATGATCTTGTCTCTTTCCTCTAATTGTTCTTTGAGTGCTTCTTCAATTCTTTTATCTTCTTCTATTTGAACCTTCAATTCCATGATCATTTTCTCTAGTTCTTGAGTGTCTTCTTTCTTGTATAGTTCTTCTTGGAGCTTCTTGTTTTTCTTCTTTTCTCTTTTTATAACTTCTATAACACTCAACAATTCTTCTCGGTAGTCAACTTTTTTCTCTTCATATTCTTCTTTGATGTCTTCTTTATCAAAATCTCTTATTTACATGAATAGAACTCTTTCTGTCTCACTTTCACTGACTTCATCTTCAACTGATGAGGAGTTGTCTTCTTTGGTGCATGAACTTTTCTTGAAGACATTCTTTTTGGTTCTTTTGCCTTTATATGTTTGTTTGTTATTTGAATCATCTTCATCATTTATTTTTTTCTTATGATGACATTTGTTATAAAAATGACCAATACCATCACAATTAAAACAAATCAATGGAATTTTACCTTTGTATATGTCGTCGGTTCCCTTGTTCAATCTTCTGACAAATTTGACCACTTCTTCATCGTCTTCTGAGATGTCACTGTTGTTTCTATATTCTTTTTCTTTTTGCTTTCCCTTTTTCTTTGACCTTTTGGATGATTTGAATGCTTCTTCTTTTATACCTGGATTTTCCTGTTCAGTTCTCATTTCATAGGCTGTGAAGATTCCATGTAGTTCATCCATGCTTATTGAGTCTAGATCTGCTCTTTCCTCTAGTGCTAATATCTTAGGATCAAATCTCATAGGAAGAGATGTTAATACCTTTTGAACAATTACATATTCTTCTATTTCTTCTCCCAATCCTATGATTGCATTCATTATTTCATCAAATCGTAAGAAGTAAGCTGCAATATTCTCATCTTCCTTCATCTTTAGTTGTTCAAATTGACCTATGTAAGTTTGAAGCTTTGTTGCTTTGACTTTTGAATCCCCTTCATAAATATTTTGAGGTTTGTCCCAAATCTCTTTAGCAGATTTACAATGTATAAATTTGGTATATACCAAATCACAAAGACCATTCGGAAGTGCATTTGTGGCTTTGGAATTATTTAGACTGATTTTCTTTTCATTTTCATTTGTTGGCAAAACTGTTGGTTTTTGTGTCCATCTACAACTGATTGAAAAACTTCAAATCCGTGTGCCTGCACATATGTTTTCATCCTTTTACTCCAGAATACATACTTTTGTTCATCAAACATTGGCATTCCATTTTTATACATACTATTTCTCTACATGATCTACCTTTCGGTGGTTAAACTGATTTATGAAGGAACCTGCTCCAATACCAATTGTTGGATTACTGAGAGGGGGGTGAATTAGTAATATAGATTTTTAATATTTTTAACCAAAGTATGCAAGTGTTATTTATGTTTATAATTAATGTAGCATTATCATCCAATAATTGTAGAGTAAATAAACAATGAACACATGAGAAATCATACACATACACAGTACATTGGTAATTTTTTACGTGGAAACCCAATGCGGAAGAAAACCATGGAATGATTTTTCTTATTTGTCTTTAAGAATTAAATTCATTGGAGGCACCAACTTCCTTTGTTTTCTAGCTACAATGGGAAAGAGGCTCTGACCCCCAATTTTCAAGCTACAACCTGAGGGAAGCTCCAACTCCCCAATTCTCTGGCTACAACCCCCTATGTTCTCAGGCTACAAACACCTATCCTTGCCCCGTCCAACCACCCTAAAATATAAGTGCCAAATGTAGAAACTGAATATGTCACAGTGACAACATGTTCTATCAAGTCTGTCACTATATACTCATCAACCAATCTGATCTGATCACATATACCTCAAACACTATACCACAAGTATGTACCTCAAACCATGTGCTAGAACCTCACTATTATACAACCTCTATACGTACCAATAACTTCAGCAACATACCTCAACCAAAATCCCTCATCAATTTCATCATCCAAATCTGATTTGTAACTATGTAACAGACATGGTGTATATGATCACATACTTGTAATGAATAAAGATCTGGAAATAGTACACAATGTTCTTCAATGTCTTGTCTGCAATTCCTCCAGGTTTCACTGCTTGGAACCTCTCATAAAAGGATTTATAGAAAAAATGGCATACCTTGTTAAATTATGGCTTATTCTAGATAGTGAACTTGTAGAGCATGCCTCGCATGGAATATTTTCTATATGGATCTTAGAAAGCAACATCAAAATACTTTATGCTCCCTTGAATTTCAACCTTCTTTACTTCACCTTCCCTCTGAAATTCTCCTTATATCTCCTTTGGTTACCACAATCACTTGTAGATATTCAATATGCTCAATGGATACTAATGGGAGAACCTTGCTCTCTTATTTATACTCTCCAAGTAGCTTCCTCTAGAAGTATCCACTTAACCACTTTGTCCACTTAGCCACTTTTTCCACTTAACAAAATTTCTCCACTTAGCCACTTTTTCCACTTAACCAACTTTGTCCACTTAGCCACTTTGTCCACTTAACCACTTTATCCACAAATAGTAAACTCTCCAATTCTAGTTGCAACTAATTTATTTTTAATTGTTTTCTTGTTGCAACCACTTAACCCATGATTAACCACTTTGACTGGTCAACTTCTTCTAGGAGCTTCTAAAGTAATTTGACTCCTTTGACCTTCTAGACGCTTCTAGATAACTCATTAGGTTTCTCCAACTTCATATGGACATAATTCTCTAACCCTGAGGAGTTATGTGATGTTCCACATATCACCGGAAATGGCATGACATATACTATCCATCTAGGATAGTCTTACCTATAAATTCACTAATCTTCATCCATTTATACATAAATCAAACTAAAGTCCCTTAATCATACTGTCGAGGATACTAGAATTTTCTACCAAACTTTCTTCAAGGGTTGATATCAATGACAACCAACCTAATTCATCAACAATCATTTGGGCCTTATTGTTGGTGAATCTATATGAATTGTTCAAAAGAGTAACATAACAACCTCAAAATTTGTATATGTGTCCAAGAAGTGTGTGGAATGATAAGAATATGTTAAAGATTCATTCATATGACCATGAATTGACTAGAGTGATGGATTTCGGGTTAAAAGGTTTCATGGAAGATTATCTGTGGGAGTTTATAATTAATTATCATTAACCTTTGACTAAAGCACTAGAATTATTCAAGAAATGGCCTTGCCAAAGGTTAATTGATGAAATTCCAATCTAGATGAAGATGTTTATGGTGAAATGGACTATGCTACTTAACCCTACTAGCATGAAAATGTGATCTCTACATGGAGGGGTGGAGTCAGGAGGACCTAATGAAAAAGTTAATGATTTAATATTCCTTGATTTTGACTATGGCATAGGGAAATGATATCATAAGCACACAAAAGTAAAAGAAATATGGAGGTATGAAGAAATAAAAATAATCTACACTATTCAAGATTCCCTCCTGAGAAGGTATTGTCCCTAACTACATATAGAGTTTGGAATGATGTTGAATATTGGAGAATAGTGGAGAGGAGGCTTCGAGGTTTTGTTGACCCCGAATATTATTCTTGAAGTTTGTAATCATGTAAGTGATTAATGAGATTGAGTTAGTAGAGCTAGACATAAACTCATACCTTTCAAGTTGGCAATGTGGGTACTGAGACTGCAATCGTAATGATGTTGGTTGAGACCATGAATCCCAAAATTGTTGTGGAATTCATTGAAATATAGAGCCATGAGGAATATTTATTGGAAGATATGTCATATTAACTATTTGGATATATATAAGGCCATGCCACCAAGAATGAGGAATATTGGAATAACAATGATTTCAGTCCCTCATGTGTCCCCCTTACACCTTTTCTTGTTGGTTAAATCCCCGATAACATAGTCTCACCTAACACAAGTTCTTATGTTGTCAACAATAAGAGTGCACATGTGGAAGTGTTTTTGAATATCCTAAGTGTTACAGTTGGAAGCAACCAAAGGTTGTCTATTGTTTTTTATAGTAGTGTGGGCATCTTTGTGAGAGATCCAATCTTTTTCATTGAACCAAGCCCATTATGATTTCAGTTGATTCCAAGTTTGGGAGCCAACATGGTTAGTCAAGGTCGCCTAACCAAGTCTAAACTTTGAGTACCCCTATGTAATGGTCATCATGAGGACGATGTTGAGAAATACTAGTTCTTCAAATATAATTTCATTTGGAGTGTGTTGGGAACTACGAATGTTGTTCATTTGGTGGAGTTCTAAACAACTCTACATGGAAAACCCTTGCATGGTATATGAAATGTAAACGAAGTACTCCTACCGATCCAGTTTTGGAAATAGATCAACTATGATAAGGATTTGTGAAGTATTTTCAAAATTCGAAGTCCAAATAATAGAACGTCACTAAACTCAAGCAAATCAAACAAAGAGATGGAAAATTTTTATGGGAATATGATCAATGGTTCCAAGACTTGATGAGCCATGTTATTTACACTATCCAAGATGTTTATCATAAATAATGGTTTATGAGATTTGGAGTTTTCTATTATATTGGAATATATCAATGGGTTGGGAAATGCATTGATTTGAGGGTAGTTAGCATCTAGCATTGTGCAATTTTAATGCCAACTCATAACATTGTTTGAGGAGATCCAAGAGTTTGCAAAGGGGAAGGAAGTAGAGAGAGAATAAGCTTGGTGTACAATTTGAAAAACTAAAACTCACCTATGGAATGATTTCTTAATGCTTCAAATATATATAGTTGTTATAACCAACCCATTTGTCAAGAAAGTAGAGGTGGGGGTTTGCAAACTCTTTTGGAACTAAGGGTAAGACCCATATTGTTGTCTTCTATTGTAGAAGAACGCTAGAACACTTACCATATTATATTGTGACTTCTACCAGGTAAATTCCTACCATACTATCAACTTTAAGAAAGAGATTTGAGAAAAATATTTTCATAGTAGTGTTAAAAATAGGAGGAAATGAGTTCCAAAACCAAAATCTAGAGAATCATGGCCCTCAAAATGATGGAAATTGTCCCCTTCCCTAATGTTATAATTGCAATAAGGTTGGACACATTGTGTGGAACTATTTGCAACCACACCATCCTTGGGACAAACACGAAAAAATGATTAGGCATATAATTAAAGACTACCTAAAGCTCACTGAGAAATAGGAAGCATGAAATGGAAGATATTGTGGGGTTAACATAGTGAGTTTATCATTGTAAACTCTTAGAAGCAATACAAATGATTGCACCTATGTAAGTTGTTGGGTATAAATTATAGAAAATGTGCACAATTTACTCTAATCTAATGGTTGTGTATTAGATCTAGACAAAAAAAGAAAAGTAGAATATGAAAACCATATCCTAAATATGCTTCGAAAAGCTTCAAACTATGTTCTATTCATGTAACAATAAATAAATTAAAGAACCTATAGAAATATGCATGAATAATAGTTTCAAAGAATGAAAAGAATACCTCCATAACCAATAGAAAGATCAAAGATATCACTCTGGGAGTAGAGTTGTTGAAGATGTGGCTCCAAAGCTTCCTCCTTGGGAGGGTACTTGACTTCCTTGATGTGTGTATATTCCCTCCTTGGTTGATTGAGAAAGTAGAATGAAAATGCAAAGCACTATCAAGAGTAATGAGTCCTCAATATCTTTGGGTAATTTTGGCAGTGTGTGCATATTATGAATGGATGGTTCGATGGAGAGACCTCAAGCCTTTATTTATAGGGAAAATAGTGGCTAAACCCTCTTGACATGGTCATAAAATAGTTGTTAAATATTACCAAATCAAGGCTAAGAAAACAAATTAGGGTTTATAAACATCCACTTATAACTACTTTCCCTTTTTGGAAATTTTGGGTCGGAAACAACAAAATCGTGATTGTATTGAGGTAGTGCATATTTTGGGGGTATTTTCTACATTGATGGCACACTTTTTAGGGGTATTATCTGTGATATCCCTAATGGGTCAAAATCAATATTTTTTGAATAGATTTTGGAGGTCTAGTAGAGGTGGAAAATGAAGTGAAATGTATGGTAACGTGCTAATAATGGTGTATTTCGAAAAAACTTGTGGAAATGTCACAAGTGAGTAGTTTTTAGGTGATAAATTATTTCCTACTGATGTGTGAGGTTAGGAGAAAATTATATGACCCAAAAAATTCACATTTTCTTTTTACCAATGCTCAAAGAGGACCAATGGGGGATATAGGAGTCCAAGGAAGGAGGATTGCCTATGAAAGGGCTCTGTAGAACCACCTGTCGACTACAAATTCAAAAGGTTATATGTGTACAAGATCTCTACAAGGATAAGGTAGGCATACCCATACTCGTCGAATATCTTAATACAATGATATATTGGTGTCCCTTTCATAAAAGGGTCAGGAAAGTGAGACAAAATGGGCTCTCAATATAGTACAATATGGTATTGTCAAAGATGTGCCAGAGTACAATACAATGAGATGAAAAACCCCACATACATATGACTAGAATAAAAGGGTTAGGTCTAATATAGAAGCATCATGATTACAATTGATTTGGATACATAGGAACTGATGCCCCCTCCTAAGGGGGGAGTGTGAGGAAAACAACCTGAGAATACCTATTGAACAAGAAAGGGGCTCTAAAGATTTGAAATGAGATGTTCGGAGGGAAACTCAAACTGAGGTCTCGTGGAACCAAGCCAATCAAATCCAAGGAACTACAACTGAGGTTGTCAGTTATGGATATCTATACAAATATCAATAGTGTGAAAAAGAGATAGATTCAAACACGTGAGATCCTACAAAGTTTGAGAGTGATGAGGACTCTTTGAACTTGGTCTAAGGTAACCCACCAAGGATTAAAATGGGTACCAAGGTACATATAACTAACCCATAGAATCAAGTTGTTGAATTCAATAGGGGGAAGTCCGCTAAAGAATAGGAAAATAGGGCACTCCTAAGACCTAGAATCAAAAGTACAATAGTAGAATATATATCTATGGAATCAAGTACTAAGACCAGAACATATGGGGGATATGTGAGGGATAATAGAACTCACACATGTCTAAGAAACTAGTACAATCAATTGAAGCAATGGTACAATAATGAGATGAAGTCAAGCACGTGAGAAACAACCAAGCCAAAGATAAATGATGAATCTCTACTTGGTCCAAGGAACCTACCAATGAGGAAGATTATCTCAAGGTACATTATCCTCTAATATAGACCCCTAGAAAATATGTGTTGATGTCAATAGGGGAAGGCCCATTGGAGCCAAACCACTAGGGGCTCCTTGAGACCAACACGAGGTAGAAAGTAGAGTGTGAGTAACATAAACTAACACAAAATAATGAGAAGAAGGAAAAGAGAGGTGGACTCAAGACTTCCCTTCCTCGGAGCATAAAGGAAATACTAAGCTGGTAGTGATTTAAATCATTCCAAGGGAAATGGCTGATTACTGGGCAAAGGGATTTTCAAGGACAAATTAGTAAACCAAGGGGACTACTAGAGGTCAAAACTCAGCAACACTAGATGGGTAAAACTCATGGAGGCAAGGAAAAACTGTAGAAAGACTCAAAAGAAACTAAATAGACTCCATGGGATGCAAGGGTGACTCATCATAGATTCTCTAAACAAGGTAAACACAAGGATTATACCATGAATTGAACTATGTGTTGAAGAAACATAAGGCCCTATTAGTATTTCCAAAGGGGTGTCAGGAGGATGAGAAAGAATTGTAGTGCCATAGAGGCAAGGTCCTCCTAGTATTTCTAATGGGGTACCAAGAGGATGAGATATAATTGTTGTGTCGAGAGACACGATATCCAAAAGGAATGCCAAGGGGAAAACCAAATGGGTATAAAATGGGGAAATGAGGAGATAAATTCCCCAATAATCAACCAAATGAATGGAAATTTGAAGGTGAAAAATAAAATGGAAGTGACAATGGGTAGGGGAATGAATGGTAATCTCTTTGGGGGTGGGTGAATTTTGGTATAAAAATGAAGAATCGTCAAAGGATCAATGAAGTGGGGGGCTTGTGATATGTGATAATCCAATCAATGAAGTGGGGGGCTTGTGATATGTGATAATCCAATCAATATCAACCATAAGTGTGGGGTTTTGGGGTTAAGGTTGTTAACGTGATGAGAAGATATGCATGAAGCTCAACTCTAGGATGTAGACTAACCAAACTCCCAATCCTAAGGAGAACTAAACAACATGGGAAATAATATGCAACAAGGATTACTAAGCTAGGGCACCCATGGAGCACTACAAGGAGAACACCTTCTTGCATATTTTTTTTATGGATCCTCCCTGAAAAATTATCCCTTAGCTTTTTATAGTGGAGGCACAATACCAGAGGTTTTTTCAGATTTTTTTTTCGGCACACCTTTCGGGGCTATATGCATCGGTGCACATCTAAAAACATTGCACCGGTGCACCTAAATCCCATGTGCACCAGTGCAACTAAGTTGAAAATGCACATCAATGCTCCTAAGTTGATTGTGCACATCGGTGCTCTTACAAACCATAACGCCCCGATGCTTAACAAATAAAGTGCATTGATAATTGCTATTAATATATAATACTAAAATATTTTCGGTGCTCCCCCAATAACAAAGTGCATCGGTGCTCCCCTAATAACAAAGCAGACCAGCGCACCCATAATAACAAAGCACATCGATGCTCTCCCTAATAAAAAAGTGCATCGGTGCTCCAAAACATAACACCCCAATGCTTCCAATAACTTCTATTAATATAAAATACTAAAATATTAATTTTTATTTTATAAGAAATCAAATGCATCGCGATGCTCCCTAATAACAAAGCGCCCCAGTGTTCCCCCAATAAAATAGCACATCGGTGCTCCCCCAACATCAAAGTGCATAGGCGCTTCCCCAATAACAAAGACCATCGATGCTCCCCCAATAACAAGATGCATCGGTGCGTCCCCAATAACAAAGCGCACTCATGCACCCCCAATAACAAAGTGCATCAATGCTCATATAACAAATGCATCGGAAAATTGATTTAGAAAAAAAAACTTAATTTAAAAACCATAACCCTCCATGGTGCTCTTAGAAAACCAATATAGCCCCGGTGCAGTCCAGTAAAAAAAACGCATCGACACATATTACTATCGAGCACACCATTAAAGGGTAAAATTAAAAAAAATACCAAATCAAATCAATGCACCGAAACATACAACAGAAAAATGAGCGGGAATTTTATATTTTCAAAATGTATGTATTTATAAATGAAAACCCTAATCATTATTTCATTATTTTTCCAAAATTTAGAGGGGAGACTTGCTCAAGAGATGTTTACAAGAAAAGTCTTTGGAGTGGGATAATTTTTTGAAGAGACAAATTTACACATAGATTTGCAAAGGAGAAATTTCAGGTATGTTATTTTATTCTATTTATCATCTAAATATTTCCCCTTTTTTATTCAAACATATTTCAATGCATTATAAAAAATAAAATAAAAGGGTTTCATAGTCACATTCAGTATTGGAAGCCTTATTTTCCTAGTTGTTTCTCTTAGTTTTCCTCTCTATATTTCACAAGTAGATTTTTTTTTAAGAAACATATTTTTATAGGGTTTCTTTACTTGTATATGGGGCATTTGATATCTGTTGCAATGGAATCACTCATTGTATTAGATCCCAAATCTTGTCGATGTAAGTTTTCTTTAAAAAAAATGCTTACATGATTCGCGATGCACACTATACAAGAATAGTGCATTGGTGCACTTTTTCATGTCAATAATACCAATGCTCCTAATTTGACCATGCCCACCATATCTCATTGTTTTCTATTTAATAAGAACTAAAATTCATCGTGGTGCTCCACAATAATAAAGCACATTGGTGCTCCCCAATAAGAAAGTGTACCGGTGCTCCCCCAATAACAAAGCGCATCGGTGAACCCCCAATAAAAAAACAAATTGGTGCATCCCCAATAACAAAGTGCACTAGTGCACCCCTAATAAGAAAGCGCACTAGTGCATCCCCAATAATAAAATTCACCAATGCATCCCCAATAATAAAGTGCACATGTGCTCATGTTCTTGTCAACAACACCATGAAGTTTAAAATAAAAATAACTTTGTTCACATGTTTCAGAAGTGAGAAATAAACAGTAATGAGGCACCAGTGCTTCTATTAATTAATAGAGCATTGGTGCTTCTATTAATTAATAGAGCACCAATGCTTCTATTAATTTATAGAACATTAGTGCTTCTATTAATCTTATTTTGCAAAAAAAAAATCATAGTTTTTATATCTGATGATTCATGTATTTTTTTGATAGAATATGGTTGCTAGAAGTTCAAGGAAAACAACTTATTGTAGCAATCACGACAGTATCTCATCCCAACAAGAGAACAAGACAAGTTCTTTATGTTGTATTAAAAATTTAATATGTTTGAATTATTTGTAGGTTTAAATTAATGATGTGTGTTGGTTAAGGCATGTCATGGAAATTCCAAGGGACAAATGAGGGAAAAAACAATACATGTTGGTGGGTATATCCAAAAAAGTCTACAAGGAGATGGTAAAAGAAATGAACATAATTACATCATAGGAGGAGCCATCCCAACAATTACAATGTGCATAAGAAGTATGTAATCATTCATTTATTCTTTTATGTACATTGAATTTCATTTTTGCATGAAATGTTAATTTTCAATTTGTAACAGCCCTTCATTACACCTAAGAAAAGTCGAAGCACAAAAGGTAAACAAAAATTTTGCATTAAGAAATTAACATCAACACATGATCATGGCAACGCCTATTCAACAATATCATAAGTAAAGTAGTACCAATTGCTCATCATGGAATTCACTAACGACGCAATCAACTCGTCAATGAAGGATAGCGACACATAAACATAAATAGCATAGTAGATTAGCACATCATAAAATCTTGAGGAAAATTACAACAACATTCAATCACCTAAAGAATATAATATGACTACTCGTCCAACCTACCCTGCCAAGGTTAGGACCTCTAGGACACATAAACAACACTCAAGCCCAGGTTCCAATTGATTTTAACCATTTAAGGTCTCAGGGCTGGCGATTGTTCTGAGGAACAAGAAGATTTCTATATCCCACTAACATAATCAAGACGAAAAACCAACTAGCTATATCAACATCGATGGTAATTAATGACGTATAGTGTTCTAATAACCAATCGCACATCACAAAAATTCCATGGCGCAAGAGAATTTGATTACTAGATCCATCGTACAACGACGCAAGTTAAGGAGCAATGAATCCAATTGTGATCAATCATATACCAACATTAATTCAAGTGCGTGAGTAATCCACTGACTTAATCATTCGTCAATCATGAAATATTCATTGTGCAAGAGTAAATTATCAATTATAATCATGGCGCAAGATTCTCATCACATAATTGCAATCATCTATCCCAACAAAATCATTTTGCGCAAGGAGTCTAATATCTAAACAATCATTCATTACATTAATTTCCATTTGCGTAAAAATTCTAATGTCTAAACAATCATACATTACATTATATTTTCTGTGTGCGCAAGGAGTCGAAAAACCAAATTAAACATAAATCAACCTCAATCAGTGAGCGCATTTATTTTTAATCACTTAATTAAACATATATCATCATTATTCAATGTACACAACAATCTAATTAATAATCATGACATAATCCATGGTGCATGGTAATCATCTATTTTATTTCCATGGCGCAAGGGTAAGCAAATTATTTGACTAATCATAAGCACACATTAGCTCAAAGAAGATCTAAAACTCAAGTTAAATTAAAAGAAGAACAATATTCAATAAGCAATGTATGAGAGCTTCATGTCCCAACCAACAGTCCATTTACAAGTTTAATGAAGAGCCCAAGCTGACTTGTGGGACCACTAAGTAGTTTAGAGACAATGCCCCTCCCATCACAATAAAATAAGGAATCGGATAAAGCTATGATACACTAGCATTACAAGAATTAGGTGAATAATCGCGTTAATTCCATAGTCCATTCAACTGGCAATCTAAGTGGAGCATCACAATTCTGGTTGCCTTCAACACCAACTCCATTATATTCACCTCCGGCTATTCTAAGAGTTCCTTGAGGGTAGTGAGGAGGGTATTCTCCAAAAAGGTAAGGACTTTGGGCCCTCCTACAACGACTTAAGAGACTAAGTGAACACCCGAGAATAAACGGTTAAGGTAATCAAGCCACCCTTCTGTATTAATTAGCAGAGGTTAAGTCTGAACCCAATCTCGTATAAGAGGCGATTTAAACACCGAGAGGTTTAAGGAAAATTTGCAAGCTAGACGTATCCCCCCTTTCAGGCAGAGGTTCAGAGCTTAGAGATTAGTAGGTGCGTGCTGGGAAACTAAGAGCCGTATCGCAGAGGGTAACCAAGGGAATTCGCTAGGGTGAATCCACGTGGGCAGAAATAGATATTTATCCAGGGAAGGAAAATGCAGGAATTGATGGTAACGCCGAGACAAAATCGGGTTAAAATGCAGAGGTCAATTAAGGTAATGCAGGGAACCAAAACAGAAAAATAAATAATGAACCCCGTGCTTAGATTTCGCTGAGGGAAAGTGGAAGTCGTAGAGGTTATCATTGCTGAGGTATCAAGCAAATCGCCGAGGTCATCCCTGGTCAAATTGCTGAGGTTAGAAAAAACGTGAGGAAGGAACAATTTCCGGGTGAATAGTTCCCAACGCAGAGGTAAGGAATTAAAACCATTGGGTGAAGGCCCAAGCAACTCGCCGACCCCGTGCACGAATTCGTGGGTACTCTGGGCAAGGAAACGCAGAGAGGAAGACACCAATCGTTGGGCGATTGTGCATAGAGGGAAAAATGCAAAGCGTAGGGGCTGAGGCGCTGGTAAGGTAGCAATGCAGAGGCGCTCCCCTAGGGTTGCACCGGCCACTAACATAAAAACGAGCGTTGGGGTTCGCTACGTGAAGAGAATCCCATTCACAACTAGACAAGTGATCAATAACAACATCGCAAAAGTTTCCCTCTTCTAGACTCGTAAATAAAGAGAACAAAAACGCAGAGCCACTCCACTCGATACACAAAAACTTCAGAAGAAGGGACTGGGCGAAAGATTAAATGCAGGGGTCAATGCATGCTGGGAGATTTTCCCTTTTTAAGCGGCGATTTGTTAACACACGGATCAGTAAGAAAAGATCGCAGACGTTGAAATGCCATCAGATTCACATCAATGCATGCCCACACAGATATTGGAGGGGAGGACAAAATGCAGAGAAATACAAAAAGAGGTTGGGTAATGTGTGGGATAGATCACGAAAATCGCTTGGCAGAGATCCCGAAAATCGTTGGTTATTTTCTCAACATAGGGTGAATAAATCCATCAAGGGTTGCAGAGAAAACATTGTGGAATTGAAGAGGTAACGAATCAAAATGTTGGGTTAATAAAGGAAGTCATAGAGAATGAAAGCCAATGTATAAAGAATCAATCAATTCACCTACAAGTGGATCGAGACGCAAAGTAACCCATTTACAAAATTCGCCATGGGAAAAAAATATCAGAGGACTCAATATGTACAAATGGTTGAGTGAGTAAGGAAGGTACAAGGCTTAAAATCTCTTCAAGACGTAGAGTTTTGGCGGTAGAAAAATGAAGGGGATTCTTCCACACACAGGATAAGCATGAGCATACAAACTCAGAGTAAGGTATGATTACTAAGCTGGGCGCAATTTAAAGAAAATGCACAGGGTAATATCTCAGAGTTTTTTTTAAGAACCAAGAGTTAACCCCTGGGCAACCACCTATCTAGAATCGAAGATATCCAATGACCAAGCAAAAAAAAAAAAACTTCGAGGAGCGATATAACAATGGGTGGGCAATCTATACACTTGAACCCTTTCCCGAACTAAAATGCAGCAGATTTTCAATTGGAAATAATGGAGTAAGTGTCAGTTGTAAGCACCAGTTATAAGCTTCAGTTGTAGGTGTCTTAAGAGTCAGTTCGTAGTTGAATTGTCTGTAGAGTCTAGTTGTTTGTGGTTTGCATATAACCGACTCAGTAGAGTCTTTTCCTATTTAAGAATGTAATCAGTCTTCATTGAATAATAGAGAAGTGAGCGTAGTCTCACCGTATGTTTGTTTCACATATTTTATCTTGGTATCAGAGCCATGGGAGTGAGGTGCGGAAATTCATAGAAGTCCGCAGGTCCCTCCTCTGAAAGGGTGCGGCGGCATACTACTAAAAGTTTCATGCGTTTGAAACACCTCGAATTTCCGTAGTCTGTTGTGTATTACAGTGCGGAAGACTTTGACTGTGGGGTGTCCGCAGTGAGGTGCAGACACCCCGCAATCAACTGTATCATGAGGTGTGGAAACCTTGATGTTTACGCATGCGTAGAGGTTAATAATGAGTGGAGGTTTTGATAAGAAAAAAAAATGTGAAGGTTATATGCAAAATCGTGGGTATGTGGTCACGTGGAGGTAATAACATTTGTGGTTTTAAATACATGTGTTATATTTTCTCATGCATCGAGGTCGAGTGAGTTTGTGGAGAAGATTGGCATTTATATTTTCTCATGCCGTGGATCTTGCATGAGTAGGAGTTTTATATAGTATGCATGCAAGATATTTTTTTATAGTGTGGAGTTTATATAGTATGCATGCATGAGTGGAGTTATAAACCTTTAATTAAAGTGAGGTATAGTTTGTTTTTTTTTTTTCCAAGGAAATTTTTTCTCAAATTCATATAGGTATAAATTTTTTTTATAGAAATTGAGTCCAGCTGAAAAAATAAGCAAAATCGATGCCGTCCCAATGCTGGCCAATACATACAGTCCCAAAGACTACAATATAACAGTCGATACACGATCTGTCAAGAGGATAATTCTGTAAGAGAAAAAAAGTGGATATCATAGTTTGTTTTTATTAAAGTAAAGTTTTCTTATGATTATTATTAAATATCATAAAGCTGGATATAAGTGTAGTGAGGTGGATATTTGGATATAAGTGTAGTGAGGTGGATATTTAAAAGTGAATTTTTATTCAAAGTGAATAATTTTGAAGTATAAACTTTAAAAGTGGATATTAAAGTTTATTCAAGAGAATATTATTTGTGAGATTTTGTGTGTAAAAGCTGAGAGTCGAGATTGAGACGGATCGGTGGTATTTGAAGGCAGAGTGACAAAAAATTGCATATCTTTGGTGATTCAATTGCAAAGACTAAATTGCAGCGATGGAAAATCTGCTGGCAGAGACCTACCTCAACAAAGCCAACAAGTTAGATGGCCCGAACTTCATTAACTGGAAATTCAAGATGCAGATGCTCATGGAAGGCTATGGTGTCTGGAACATTGCGAAGGGAACTGAACTAAAACCTGATGCGGCTGTAGGTGCGACAACAGCATAGATCCAAGATTGGGAGAAGCGCGAAAACAAGGCAAAGGTATTATTGTGCATGTCAATTAAAGATAACATAATTGCACATATTAGAGACGCTACAACTTCTATTGCAACATGGACAGCGCTTAAAGCATTGTATGAAACTAGCAACACAAATCACATTTTGTTTCTGAAATCTAAATTGCAAAGCATTAAAATGGATGGAAATGAATCTGTTAGTTCATTTTTAGGTCGTATTAAAGAGGTGAAAGACAAACTAGTAAATATAGGGGAAATTGTTTCCAACATTGACCTAGTCACTATTACCTTAAATGGTATGTTAGAAGATTACCATATGTTCATAACAAGTCTCGCAGCAAGGGAGAAACCTCCTACGTTTGAAGAACTGACAGGTATTTTACTGCAAGAGGAAGAGAGACGCGAGAATCTGAAGCCTCAGAATAAAGATTTGGCACTGTGGTCAAATAAGAGATCTGCGAGAGGGAGATCAAGAGAAAGAGGTAGAGGAGGCAGTTCATGGAAGAGAGGCGGTTCATGTCAGAGAGACAGTTCATCGTAGAGAATACAATCTCCAAATCAAGGTATGCAATCTGACAGGAATGAGTCAAAGAGTTGTTTTTATTGTGGTCGACTTGGACATATTGTTAAAGACTGTCATAAGAAGAAAAGTGACGAGGCTAGGAATAAACCTAGAACACATTCAAGTCATTATGCGGAAAAATCGTCAAATCATGATCTCAGATTATTTATTGCTAGCGATGATATTGATGAACCCCCAAATTTTGAATCATGGGATCTTAGGTTGTTTGTGTCTAACGCTGCTTTATCTATTGAAATGGATGATTCTGATGCCTGATTTGTGGATTCCAGAGCATCAGTACATATGACTTGTAATAAAAATTGGTATGCTAATTTTAAAGAAACACGGAATGGTGCCAGCATATATCTTGGAGATGACCGCACTCATCAGATCAAGGGATATGGAGACATTCCTGTGACATTGCCAAATGGTACAGTTTGTCACATTCACAATGTTGTTTATGTGCCAGGAATAAAGAAAAATTTGTTCTCTGTGTCCACCATTACAGATCAAGACTTGAAGGTTGAGTTCTTCAAAGGCTATTGCATAGTGAAGGATATGTTGGACCATTTCAAAACTGTTGCAACGGGAGTCAGAGCAGGAGACCTATACAATATTGATGTTACTAACAAAGCACATCACGCACTGACTTCTGCAACTATGCCAACAGATATTCTTTGGCATCAAAGGTATGGACACATCAATCATCCTGGTTTATTGTTATTACAGAAAAAGAACATGGTTGAAGGACTTCCCATGTTAAAGAATGAGAAGGTTGCTTGTGATGGATGTGCATTAGGAAAGATGCACAGAGATGAATTCCCCTCTAATCCTGATAGGAAAAAGAGAGTTGTGTTAGATCTTGTGCATACTGATGTTTGTGGGCCTATGCAAACTAGGTCTTTAGGAGGTGCATTTTACTTTCTGTTATTTATTGATGATTGCACGAGATACACATGGGTTTACTTCCTTAGAAGAAAAAGTGATGTTTTTGAGTACTTTAAGGAATTCAGAACCATGGTGGAAAAGAAGACAGGAAAATCCATCAAAATCCTCCGTTCAAATCAAGGGAGAGAGTATAAATCAGGGGACTTCAACAAATATTGCAAAGATCATGGAATAGTACAACAGTTTACAGTACCTCACACTCCACAGCAGAACGAAGTCACTGAAAGGAAAAACAGAACTCTGGTAGAGTGTGCACGCAGTATGATGAAAGGTAAGAATCTCTCAAATGCATTTTGGGCTGAAGCCATAAATACTGCAGTTTATTTAAAGAATAGAAATCCAACAAGGTGTCTTGATAATGTTACTCCTTTCGAGGCCTTGTATGGTTCCAAACCTGCAGTTCATAATTTGAAAGTATTTGGGTGTAAGGCTTTTGCTCATATTCCAAAGGAGAATAGGAGGAAATTGGATGCTAAAGCCATTAAATGTATTTTCATTGGGTATTGTTCTGAATTTAAAGCATACAAATTGTTTGATCCTACTACTCACAAAGTATTTGCAAGTAGAGATGTACTTTTCCATGAGAAGGAAGCAGGAAATCACGACGACAACAGTCATGAGGAATGGCAGAGACTTCTTTATGAAGGAGTTAAAGAAGAGAAACAGTAGCAGCAGGCCACATAGCAGCAGCCATCCCCGCAGCGACAGCAGTAACAACAACAAGAAGGACTCAGTGATATGGACAATTCAAGCAGTCACATTTCACTTAGAGGTGAAGACAGATCTTCACAAAGTGTGGAGGAAGATAATCAGTTGAGAAGATCTTCATGACAGATTCGACTTCCTAAGAGGTATAAAGACTATGCCCTAATGAGTAACATTTCAAATTTCATAGAACCCATGAGTTTTGATGAAGCTAATGAACATGATGAATGGAGGAAGAATATGAATCTATAATGAAAAACAATACTTGGGAATTGACTGAATTGCCTAAACATAAGAAGCCCATTGGAGGCAAATGGATATACAAACCCAAGTTTAAATCAGATGGTAGTATAGATAAGTATAAGGCTAGACTGGTTGCAAAGGGGTATTCACAAATAGAAGGTATTGATTATGCTAAAACGTTTGCACCAGTAGCTAAATTGAATACTATTAGAATGTTAATTGCTTTAGCTACAAAGTACCATTGGAAGCTACAGCAGCTAGATGTTAAATTTTCATTTTTGAATGGTGAGTTAAAGGAGGAGGTTTACCTTACTCAACCTAAAGGGTTTGTGGAAAAAGGGCAAGAACACTTAGTGTGTAAGTTAAAGAAAGCATTGTATGGTCTAAAACATGCACCTAGGTCATGGTATGAGAAGATAGACTCTTTCTTTCTTCAACAGGGTTTTATGAGGAGCAAAAGTGATCCAAATCTGTATACCAAATTTGAAGAGCAGGGGTACATAGTATTGATTTCTTTATATGTTGATGATTTGATAATTAAAGGAAATGCAAATAAATTAATTGATGAAATCAAGGAGCAGTTGTCATAGTTATTTAAAATGAAAGATTTTGGTGAGTTACATCACTGCCTAGGTCTTGAAGTTTGGAGAAATGTAGGCCAAACTTTTGTTTGTCAGAGTAAGTATATCAGAGAAATACTTAAGAGATTCAAAATGGATCAGTGTAAGTCTTCTACTGTTCACATGCAACAGAATGCGAAACTTTCTTGTGATGATGGTTCGAAGGAGGTGAATGGCACTATGTATAGACAGATGGTGGGTAGTCTGAATTATCTCACCACAACTAGACCTGATATTGCATATTTTGTGAGTGTGTTAATTCAGTTTATGGTGAAACCTCATGAAATCCATTGGAATGCAACAAAGGCAGTACTCAGGTATCTAAAAGGAACACTTGATTTTGGTATTAAATATACTGATGCATCTGATGTTGAGTTGACAGGTTATTCAGATTCTGATTGGGCTGGCAATCCAGATGATAGAAGATCAACCACTGGATATGCGTTTGGCATTGGATCTGAGGTTGAGCCTATTGTATCTTTGTTGTCTACTGAAGCAGAATATAAAGCCTTATGTGCAACAACTTGCGAATCTAATTGGTTAAGAAGACGTCTTCAAGATGTTGGACAAGAACGAAAGGAATCTACGATGACCAAATGTGATAATCAAATTTCAATCAATATTGCGAAGAATCCGATTTTTCATGCAAGGATAAAGCATGTTGAAGCTCAGTTTCATTTTGTTAGAGAAAAGTTGTAGTCAAATGAAATAGCTCTTATGTATTTTAATACTAGTGAAAATGTTGCTGATATTTTCACTAAGCCTCTTGGAAAGATTAAGTTTGAGTTGTTTAGGGAGATTTTAGGTGTAGAAGTCAATCCATTCTCCATTAAGGGGGAAACTTCAAAATAATGAAGTAAGCGCCAGTTATAAGCTTCAGTTGTGAGAGTCAATTGTAGGTGTCTTAAGAGTCAGTTCGTAGTTGAGTTGTCTGTAGAGTCTAGTTGTTTGTGGTTTGCATGTAACTAACTCAGTAGAGTCTTTTCCTATTTAAGAATGTAATCAGTCTTCATTGAATAATAGAGAAGTGAGTGTAGCCTCACCATGTGTTTGTTTCGCATATTTTATTTTTTTCAACATCCTAAGTGCCTGAAATATGAACACTTGCCAATCGAATAATCAATTCTTTCACAATTTACTCAATCGTTCCAAGATCATACAATTCTATGAGTCACCCAGTGTTATTTAATCATTCTCAATCGGTTCAATACCCATAAAACAAAATTTCTAAGTTAAAAGAAGATGATTAACTAACATCATTGGTAAATACCGTAACCAAATAGGTGATAATATGATAGGATTAATGACGATCATTGGCGATTGGTGCTCCTTTCCCTCATTTGCTTGCTAACTGGTGAGACTTCACCAGTACCTCCCAGCCAACGCTAGGGGTACTCTTCTTCCTCCTTATCCCCACAAGCTGCAAAGGGGCCACACACAACCACAACCAGAATACTCTAGCTCCCAGCTCACCTCGCAAGGTCGAGCTACCACTCTGTCTCTCGAGTTGGGTATCCCAACTCTCACATGTAAAATCAATCAAATAAATTATGGTAGCATAACTTTATGCATACTAGTCATGATCCATTCCTCCTCTCAGTCATTTATTTTATAGAATTTTTCTTAGTGACCACTTGTCATTTGCACATTTAATTTGTTTTTTTTTTTTAATTAATTAGGAATTACTCCCCCCATACACTTGTTACCTGTTCCCTTAGTTGCATCAACAAAATCACCATTTATTTTAATTAAATGTCAATTTACCTCGCCCATCCTAAAAGCGCTCCTATACACACTCCTAGTTGTCCCTTATTCCCTTTATTTTCATTTATTACTGACGCCTTTATAAAATGGAGTTGAGTTAAAATAGGGAACATCTCTTAGTTAGACTAGAATCTAGATACCCTTCCATGATTACACATTCTTTTATGCTTTATTCTCTTCTTAATTTAATTTCTAGTTTGGTATTTTTTGCACACATGTGTATTGAATTACTCTTTAGGATTATTTTATTTTCATTGATTTCATAAATTGATTTAATTCACCCCTCATTAGTTATTTTATAAAATTTGTTTTTGTCCTCTCAGTGACCTAAACTTAGGCTTAGTTATATTTTTAATTGTAAAATCTTAGACCATTAGGTAGTATGATTAATAAACTCAGTCTATAATTAATTAATTCGACAATGTTCAATATTTTACAAGGTTTAACATTCACTCAGTTTTCTAGGCCACCTAGATTCATTGACTCATCCCTTTTTTTTTTATACCACGACGTGCCCTTAAAGACACATTATGTGCTCCAAGTGTGTCACTCACCTTTGTTTCAAATTTTAATTATGTGACATGCCCTTCAAGACGCACTACATGCTCCAAGGGTGTCATTCGTCTTTGAATGATTTTGGTAATTGTCCAACCCTTGGAGTCAATACTCCATCAGAAGGCCTTGTGAGAAACTAAGGGCCTCTAAGGAATAAGGACCCTACCTTATTGCACACCCCTTAGAATCTTCGTGAGTGACTGTCTCAGTCTGCCCTCATGACATCATGGATCTCTCGAACTAGGTAATTGTTAACCTACAATTCGAGCCACGACGAGAGTGCTAGTAGGTTGTGGCAGGGCTACTACCACACATTTCCCTCAATATATGGTTGTTGTACATGGCCCCTTTACTCCTTATGTGAGTCTGATTAGCAAGTAATTTCATCCTGCATCCATCAACAAAACATTGTTAACGATCTATAAACAAAATCATAATATACATGATCATATGTCACATATGCATAAATAGAAATACCCAACCATATACAGTCCACTCCCTGACTTGTGTTGGGTATGTGTTATATTCTTT
Source organism: Picea engelmannii (assembly GCA_009831015.1). NCBI lineage: Eukaryota > Viridiplantae > Streptophyta > Pinopsida > Pinales > Pinaceae > Picea > Picea engelmannii. Next base: position 75,663 of record ML813152.1, read on the forward strand.
GCATGAGTAGTAGTGTCTGAGAATCTGCGCCAGGCGCGCAGGGGGGTGCAGGGGGGCAGAGCCCCCCACGCAAGGGTTCAGGGGCAGCGCCCCCGGAAAATTTTTCCGCACCGGGACGACATATTTCTAGGACCACATGATATTTAGGTGGTTTTTCGGCACATGGTTTTTTGCCAATGGTTTTCTATTTCCGGTTAAGGAATTAGGGTTTTGGACTAATCCAGGTCATTGGGTTAGGGTTTTGGATGCCGTTGGCTCCTATATGTATATTGTATTGTAAACAATGTAACACAATGTATGAATATAATATATGCTGGTTTTCCCGGTTTGGGTTTCCAGGGGAAAAATCTCTGTGTAATGTTTGCATTTGCCATTGTATCTTTTCTATTCTTTTCTAAATATCTATTTACAGTAGACATTGTACAAGGTTAGAATTTACATTTGGTATCAGATATTTATTAGCTTCAGGGGGACGCCTTTGTCATCAAGGGTTTGGCTCGGGACTATGATAAGCCTTGTTACAATGGGAGATCTGCGGTATTGTTTTTCAAGTGAAAAGAAATGGCAAGCAATTCGAAGATGGAGATCAAGAAGTTTAATGGGAAAAGCTTTGAGCTGTGGAAGCTCAAGATGGAAGATCTTTTGGTGGACAGAGATCAGTGGATCGTGGTAGATCCAGGTATTGCACCTACAGGAACTTCTGCAGATGACTGGAAAAAGACAGATCGGAAGGTGAAGAGCACAATTCGACTGTGTCTCTCCGATTCAGTATTACTGAATGTGTCAGAGGAAGCTACATCCAAGGATTTATGGGAAAAGTTGGGGAAGTTGCATCAGTCTAAGTCCTTGGTAAATAAACTATTCCTGAGAAAGAAGCTGTATAACTTGAGGATGAGAGATGGAGACTCGGTGGCAGAGCATTTGAACGCCTTCAATAATGTGGTAAGTCAGTTAGTATATGTTGATATTAAAATTTCAGATGAAGATAAATGTATCAATTTGTTGTGTTATTTACCAGACTCATGGGATAGTCTGGTTGTGGCCATAGGTAGTAATACAACTTCTTTGAAGTTTGAAAAAGTGGTCTTGTCCTTGTTGTCAGAGGAGATGAGACGAAAGAATATGGAAGGACATAACACAGACGCATTATTTGCAAGAGGACGTTTCCAGGAAAGAAATAGATCTAATTTATCAAGTGGGAGATCTAAGTCTAAGGGTAGATCTAAATCTCCTGGAAAGTTTGGAAGGCTATGTTGGAGGTGTGGAAAAGAAGGGCACTACAAGAAGCAGTGTAGATCCAAAGTTGAAAAAAAGAAGGGATCTGAAGAATCTTCTTCTACAGAAGAAAAGACCTCCAAGGAAGAAGGAGGGGATGTGTACTCGGCCTCTTCAAGCACACATGCAGATCATGAGGCATGGTTGATTGACTCAGGAGCATCCTTTTATATGACTCCCCACAGGGAGTGGTTCTGCGAATATGAAAAGTATGATGGAGGTAATGTTTTCTTGGGTAATGATTCGACAACCAGAATCATAGGAAAAGGAAGGGTCAAGTTGATACTCATAGATAGAAGGATTAGAACATTGC
>ML813152.1:79377-89581 GCA_009831015.1 Picea engelmannii
AATATCACTTTGTGAGAGACATGATTGAAGAAAAGAAAGTATCATTGATGAAGGTGGACACTTTGAAGAATGTTGTAGATTCATTAAAAAAATCTGTGAGCACTGAGAAGTTCTCTTGGTGTAGAGGATCCATGGGCATTGCTACCCTGGATTGTTGACTATGTAACCCTGTAACCCCTTGTGTGCAAAGAAAACAACAAGCGGGAGAATGTTGGGTATGTGTTATATTCTTTGCACGAGTAGTAGTGTCTGAGCGTCTGCATTGGGCACGCAAGGGGGTTAGAGGGGGGGTGCAGGGGTTCGGGGGCAATGCCCCTGATTTTTTTTTTTGCACCGGGACAACATATTTATGGGACGACATATTACCGGGATGGCATATTTCCGAGACGACATATTTCCAGGACCACATGATATTTAGGTGGTTTTTCGGCACATGGTTTTTTGCTGATGGTTTTCTATTTCCGGTTAAGGAATTAGGGTTTTGGACTAATTCAGGTCATTGGGTTAGGGTTTTGGATGCCGCTGGATCCTATATGTATATTGTATTGTAAACAATGTAACACAATGTATGAATATAATATATGTTGGTTTTCCCGGTTTGGGTTTCCAGGGGAAAAATCTCTATGTAATGTTTGCATTTGCCATTGTATCTTTTCTATTCTTTTCTGAATATTTGTTTACAGTAGACATTGTACAAGGTTAGAATTTACAACTTGATCCAGATTCCAAGGAAGTCCATTGATGCCATCAAAATCCTCAATCTGTCAAGTGTCTTGCATACTCAGGAGAAACCCGTCAGTAGCACCTATCTATACATAGATATCAAATAACATAACATCATAATCCATAAAAATCATCATCGAAATCCATAAGCGAAACAAACAACCATATACAAAACCAGATCACTTGCACGCAAGTGTCCTCAAATAATAAGTCAAATCATGTGCGCGCAATAGAAGGATGTTACACAATTGTTTTGATGTAGAAAAGAAAAAAAATGAAACCCATTAAACACATAAGAAAAAATGGTGAGGAATAAAAGGGTTGATCACAAAGTTTGTGGGTACTAACGTTTTAGATCATACTTAAAATTTCATCTTTTTTATAATATTTATATTTAAATAATTAATTTACACTCATCCATGGATGTCTTCTAATAGGTGTTAACATACAAAGAAGATCCAACTGAAGAATTGATAGACATTGGGTTAAGTATGGGTTTTGAATATATGTTGAAGTATCAAGGTTTAATTGGACAATTTCTAAGTAGCTTTTCTTTTTAACTTCCCTTGTTTTATAAATATATTTTTTTTGTAACTGGCAGAATCGACAACTGGACGGTTTCATATTCGTGTGACACGGGTTCGATTCCGAACGCTACCACTATAACCTACATGTGCCATACATATGCCCCTTCCATGAGCACGGGTAAATCAAGGGGATTTGAACTCAGAACTTCATCGAACATAACATTTCATATCACGACACTTGCCAATTGAGTTTCCCCCTAGGGGCTAGAAATAAGTCCCTTTTTTTTATAATTAATGGAACAACAAGAAACTTTTATATGAGTTATATCAACTATGCTTTTCCATGGTGTATTAAACATGCAGGAAACAAAGTATGGAGTGCATCCAACAAAATATATTTTGAGAGTTGACATGAAGCATGGCTTCAAAAGAATGTGTATTGTTGATACTGAGAGGGGGTTGAATCAGTATCAAGTACAATTTAAAACCTTTTTCAACGTATACTTAAAACATTCAATTATATCCAATGAGAAAGTAACAATAGTATAAGATTTACACCAATACACCACAATACACCATGCACAATATATGAGAAATAATCAATAGTTATTGTTCAAGGGAAGTAATGACTTCCAAAAGTAGCTACAGCTTCCAAATGTAAAGGGAGGGATAAACCTCCAAGAGGAAGATATAATCCTCCAATATAAAGAGAGGGTTGAAATATCCATCCTTTCCCCTGCCTTACACCCAAGAATATATGAGAGATAATAAAACTTTACATTAAATCATCAGCATCAACCAACCATCACATAAAACCTGATAGTGCTTCATGAGACTTCTTCAATTTCTGCAATTCTTCAATTCTTGGAATACTCTGATCCTATAGATAATATTACTCAATTTATTCTACGAAACTTCTCCAAGCTTCACTCCTTGAATCCTCTCCAAAAATACGTTATAGAGACAATGGTAGACCTTGTTCAATTCTGGTTTATTCAGAAGAGAGAACTTGTACAGAATGCCCCACGCTCAATATTTAACATCAGATTTTGAAAATATCACACAAGAAACTAAAGTCCGTACTATTTCCAATGCAATCATTCCTACTTCATTTGGATTCTTTATGAATAAGTTATGATAGTTTTACCCGTAACACTTGTTTATTGACTAGCTTCAGGACTAGTCAGAAACCCTATCTTCCACGGAGTGTATCTCCAAAATTATAGCGCAAAAAGTGATGAATTTTATACCACAGGTACCTTGATATGTCTTCTCAATACCATAGAAATTTCACCATCTGTATCATTCTAGAAAAAAAGTTATAGCGAAAATGGTAAGGTGACCTGTAAATAACATACCTTAGAACACATCACCAAAAGACTTCATCCTCCCTTGAAATCTGGCCTTCTTTACTTATGATTTACTCTGAAATTCGACTTGTGTATCAAATGAATGTATAATGATATGTATTTATACCATTTATGTCACTTCCTTTTAACATTAGGGCCAACCTGACACTTTCTTATTTTGTAATTCTTTTCTTTAATTATCTTCAGGGCCTACATGTACTTCCTTCTTCAATTCACTTTGTCATCCTCAAAAATTCATTTCTCCTCAACCATGAGGATCCACTTGATGTGTCACATACCACCGGAAACAACATGATGTATACTATCCATCCATCGGTGTTGTATCTGCATGTGCATTGTCCTTCATGTCCAAATACCTTCATCAATCTTGCAGTCAAAAACCCATGACTAGGGTTGACATCAATGACAACAACCAATATTCCAACATGTATTGTTTATGAAACAACTACACTTTTTGATTTACACAAACATGTATATATATATATATATATATAACACTTTATTTCTATGTTTGTAGATGGAACATGAAGAGGTGGAACATCAAAAACAAACCAATCAAGAAAACATTAGGTTAAATTACCAAAGTAAAATATCACCTACAGGTGATGAAGAAATGAGGCATGCACGCTGCTCGAGAAATGATAGTAGTTCAAATGATGTCAAATGTCAATCAATATAATTGAATGTTACTACAAGTATGTTTTGGAATTTTTGTCTGTGAAAATAATGGATTTTGTTTAATGTACTCGACATATTGTCCCAATTGCATGAGGACATGTTACTAATGAGTGTAACAATTACATATTTGTTGCATTTTGATTATTTTAGGCTTCTATGTTGTACTATTTTGTATGACGATGGGTCACTTATTCGGTTTCTTATTTTATTGCATTGTCAAATGTTGTAAAATGTTGTGTTGATGATTAATTAATATATGGATGATTTACATTGTTACAAATAATAGAGGTGTAATCTATTGGATAATGCATTAATGCAATCATTATATCAAAACACAATAACAAAAATATAAAAATCAATATTATTATAAAAAATATTTGATTTTGATATCATTAATTGAAAATTTGTAAAAAAAAATAATTAATTAAAATATATACATATCGTTGCACTGCATTCTTTTGAACTCACTAAACAATGCATTTTATGAGTTATACGCACTGGTGCTAAAAATTGTGAGAAACAATGCTTCTTTAAATGACACAATGTATGATTATATTTGTATTATTTCAAAATATTTCGATGCACGTGATTACAATATGCACCAGAGAATGCATAAACATAAAAATCACTGGTTCTTTTAATTTATGTGTGTGCAATGATACGTCTCATTTATGTGTGGGCACCAATGCTTCTCATTTATGTGTGTGCATTGGTGTTTCTCATTTATGTGTGTGTACCAGTGCTTCTTATTTTATTTGTGCGCATGGGTGCTTCTCATTTATGTGTACGCACCGATGCTTCTTATTTTATTTGTGCGCACCGATGCTTTTCATTTATTTGTGTGCATCGGTGCTCATCATTTATGTGTGCACACCAATGCTAATCATTTATGTATGTGCATTGGTTCTGATCCTTCTCATTTATATATGTGCACCGATGTGTTTTGAAGATAAAAGCACCAAAGAAAAATCCTATGCTACAACCTCCGCCCGCCCATTAAAACATCTGCTAAAATATCCATTAAAACCTCTGCAACCAATAGAGGAGGTTATAACGGAAGTGTTTTTGAAAAAATTTCCAAATTTTGTAACACTAAAAACCTCCTCAAAAACCTTTGCTAGAAGGTGTTCTCCTTATAGTGGAGGGAAGGCTCTATCACCAGGTAAATGGTAAATGAAAAAGATGGATGGGCTAATCCATCTACTTGAGTGAGGGTGGTCCTATAGGTGATTCCAAGGGGAATAAAAGGAAAATGAAACGTATTGAGGGTAGTTATACTATGCTTAATGAAAGTTGAGAATTTATACCTGAACAGGACCACTTTGCATAGATAAACAAGGGCATCCATGGTGAATTCCTACACATAAGTCAACTAATACCAAAGTGTAAAGGTTCTTAAGAAAATTTAACCCATGTATAGAAGTTCAAATTAAAAAGGGTACCTTCTTTAATTCTCCCCAGAAAAGTTCTTTTGGATCAAGTATTAAAGCAAGAAAATACAAGAATACCCTTTTGAAGGTCTCTAGGGGGGACATAGTACCCTTGGCTCATGACCCTCCATTCAATGGGGATGGGGGAACCGAGTATATAGATGGACATTGTGCCCCCTGCTTTTTATGTGGCATGCTATGAGCATGAAACAACTGTAAAGTGATCGACTCCAATATGAATTGGTATATATACATGGATATATACATATGCATTATGGATGCAATTTTGATATGAAAATGTGGAATACTAGTGTGGAGTGTCAATATTTATGTTTTTATTTATAAATGATTATGAATGCAAAATATTATCTTCTTATGTATGCACGTGTTAAATGATAATCTAGAATGTATGCAAGTGTTCTAATTGTTATGACCATTTCTTTAAGAGAACAATGAGATGAGATCATTGAGATAGGATAAAATAAGGTGAACCAAGTCATGAAAATAGTGCATAGGGGTTAAGCAAGGTTTCCCTTTGTCACCTCTTGTTTTTGTTATGCCTAGAAGAAACAAATTATGTAGGAATTAATCTATAGATTTAGTTATCATCATCTTGCTTTATGCAAATGATATTATCTTTCTGATAAAAAGATTCTCTAGCCTTGATGATCAACTTAAAACTCTCAATAAATTTTATTCTGAAAATACTAATTAATATTGATGAAACAAAAATAATGATTCTCTCTCTCTCTCTCTCTCTCTCTCTCTCTCTCTCTCTCTCTCTCTCTCTCTATATATATATATATATATATATATATATATATATATATATATATATATGTTGATTTTTTTTTAATGACCACTTTATATTATTATATCCAATTTCAATGGTTAATATGGAGTTAACACATTCCATTTAAAAATATATCAGCATAGATCCATCCTAACTCGAGATATACTTAACTTGGGATGTAATCATGCGTCGATGCATCACAGTACAAAACTTTGAAGAAATGTTTACATTTAGAAGGATTTGATGTCTCTCAACGCATGATAGATCCAAAGTTAAGATGAATCTACGTTGATTAAATAAAAGTTGAAAATCCCTCTATTTTTTAAATCACCATTTTATATTATTATATCTAATTTCATAACATTTATAATAATACACCTTAATAAAAGATCAAATATAATAAAAAAAAAAATTATTATCATTATATTAAATATAATTAAAAAAAAATCATTATCATTATGATTAAATATAATAAAAAATAAACAATTATCATTATTAAGTGTTTATGTATGAAATGAGTTGAATGCTCAATCATTCTTGACTAAGGTAATCCACATTCATAATGCTTTGTACACAAAAATGAGTTATGTATAGATACCTCATTTTCATGAGGGTGCGCTATGATTGTTTAGACGAGAGAATCTTTATGATTTCCATGTGCCATTTCAGAGGTTGGAAACAAAGGCAGGTAACATAGAGTGAATAAGCATGTGGCTTTTAGCAAGGAAAGGAGAGAGCGGGAAAGATGTTTTTTGAACCAGGTTTGCGAGGGCGAACCAGTCGCATATGGACTTCCTTTGAATCTTTACAGCTGAACTCCGGATCCATCTGCAGACTGTACCTCCTAAACTGAGCTGATCATTGGTTGGGTGAACAGACTCTTAGTCTTTAGACTTAGCATGTCTTTTTCTCAGTCCTGTACTGACCTTGAATCCATGTCTTTTACTACACACTCGATTTAACTTTTATTGATCCCTGTGGTGGATCCCATACAGAGTTCTGTGTTTCTTATTCGTCTTACTGACTGACACTCGCCCGTCGACACTCTGAAAAGCACAAGAGCTATCGTTTTCTTCACTTTCCAGACAACCTCCTCGAACTTTGTTTTTACTACTGAACTTGTCCTTATCCTTCCCAGCTCCGGGCTTGCAACCGGATCCGCTCCCCCAGTTTTCTTGTCGTCTTCCTTCTAGTCCAGATCTTAGTACATCTGTTTCCCCCCTGCACACTGTTTTTCACATACTCGAGTGGCGCTATTACTCGGACCCTCCTGACCCCCTCATCTCTTTACTGGCCTCGTGATTCCACTTGGGGGCCTACTACTGACCCATCTATCATGGAGTCACTGACACGTGACCTGATGAACCCAACAGACGAGATTATCTGGGAAAGAGCAGGCCTATTTGAACAGATGGATTCTTTTGCCTCCTCCAAAAAAAAGACTCCCTCCAAGCACACCAGAAATATTGTTCTCACTAACTCCGAAGGTTACGCTCCTCCTTTAAGATCCGATTCCCCCACCCTGTTAAACTTACCTACAGACCCCTATGAGACCCATCTAAATCACTCTCCCACACCTTTACCCTCTCGACCGGGACTCCCTCCCTTACAGGAGGTATATTTAGCAGCTAATCATTCTAGACGGGCTTCTACAGGTCGAAAAGCTTGGAAGAACATTAGAAGAACAAAGAGACTCATTCTTGGAGACGGAGTGGGGTTCGAGGATCTCTGCAAAATGTCTAGCTGCACTCTGGTGGGTCGCTTCTCATACAATCGGTTCAGCACACATACCCTTGAGGACTGGACAAAGCAGAAGTGGCATCCTCTTCTGGGATATACACCAGAAATACACTACCTGAAGAAAGGTTGGCTGAGCTTTCATTGCAAATCCCCTGAGGACGCCACTCTCCTTCTTTCACACTCGTGGGTCGAGGGAGGCAGCAGCCTCATGCTCAAGCGATGGAGGCTTGCATTCAGCCCGGACACCGAGTTCTTTCAATATAGACACCTCTGGGTGCTACTTCCTGGACTCCCTCTTCACTTCTGGAATGATGCAGCTCTGACTGCAATAGAAAACACACTTGGTAAGTTTATTGCATTTGACCCACATTCGACAACAGGCCATCAAAGGAAGCTGGGAAGAGTCATGGTTGCGATTGACATTTCCAATGGACTGCCGGATTCTCTGGAGATCGAGTGGAGGGGCCGCATTCATCTTCAGAAGCTGGATTTTCTTGGAATCCCCTTCCGATGCAACCTTTGCCGAGAAACTGGTCACCTCAAGCGCTCCTGCCCGGGTAAGTTACCTTCTGAACCTTCCGAAGAGCTGGACCTACACCTTAACCCTCCTGAATACATAGAGGCCGACCCTGCTCTTGATTTTCTGGAGGTGCCCTCACAGATGTGCTCCCCCCCCCCACCTGGACAGGCAATCTCTCCGCGATCTAAGTTGAGCCAGCTCTGCCCCACCTTCTTTAGGTCGTTATCTGTTGCAGAGAAGGACCTTACTAACAACTTCCATTGGCTTACCCCCTCACATACTGCTTTGAATACCCCACCGAGTATTGAGATTAACTCCAATCCTAAGACCCCTAATTGCTCGATAAAAGACACTCATTGTGTGAGGCCTGAAGCTACATTACTCTCATCTACCCTCTGCTCCACTTCCCTGATAAACCAATTCCAGCCCACCGCCTTGACTGATAAGGTTGACTCAGATTCGCTTCCAACTGAGACCAGCCAACCTAGTGAAGAGGGCACTTTGTTACTGGCAGCGCTTAACAACTCATTCACTAAGGAGGATCTGCCCGAAAACTACACACATATGCAGATCTATAGGGGAAAAGAACCCATTATTTCTACAGTGGAGGCGAGTTCCTCACAAAATCGCCTAATTGATACAAAGGAAAAGAATTGTGAGTGGTCTAGAGGCATCAGCACGGAGCTTTCCCCTCTACAGACGAGGAGCTCCAGAAAGAAAAAGGAGACAATGGGCCCACAGCAAGCTCCCATCGAATCCAACACCCAAAATGGCAAGGCACTTAGAGCACTTAAAGCCTTGGCACGTTCAAAATCATGATTGTGCTCTCTCTGAATATTCGGGGGATCGGAGGCCCCCTCAAGACAGCCTCCTTCCGAAGATTACTGGGATCATCGAGGCCTGATGTTATCTTCCTTCAAGAGACAATCTCGATGGAACATATTGCTAGAGACTTCATGTACAAATTTCGACCGAATTGGTACACAGTGGCTGTTAGTTCTACAGGAAATTCCGGTGGATTACTGGCAGCTTGGGATCCCGATCAGCTAGAGTTGAGACCTTTTCATACTAAAGGAGGTATACTATTATTAGGCCACTCTCTGGCTACCAAACAGAATTTGGCTTTCCTAAATGTCTATGGGCCTTGTTCGGATAAAGTGGCTTACTGGACGCACCTGGCTGAAAGTGGCCTCCTTGCCATTCCTAACCTCATTCTTGGAGGTGACCTCAACTTCATACTTTCTGCAGACGAACACTGGGGAGGTTCCTATCAGACTGGATCTGCTGAAGTTACAATCAAAAAAATCTTGGCTGAAAATAACCTCATTGATGTTTAGCCGATTCGCCTGGTCCCTACTTGGCGAAATGGGCGTGTAGGTCCGGCTACGATTGCTAGACGTCTTGACAGATTTCTTGTGGCTGAAGGTTTACTGTCTTCCATTGCTGCGCCTTCTTCCTGGGTGGAATTTCCATACTTCTCAGACCACGCTCACATACTGCTCAATTTGTTACCCACTGTCCGCAGATTATACCCATTCAAATTCAACCATAACTGGCTCTCCTCTGACATTTACTCTGCAATTGTTCACTCAACTTGGACAGACCCCCGATTTCTCTCTGAACCCAATCCACAAACCCGCCTTATTTGGAAGCTGAAGGTTCTGAAATCTAATACTATCAAATGGGAAAAGGATAAGACTAATATGGAAAAGGCCCGCCTCCTCTTGTTGGAGAGGCACATATCCAATTATATACACAATGATACTTGCTCGGCACTGTCGGTGGAGGAGGCGGCTAGGCTCCGCGAGTTAGAGGATCTCAGGGCATCCATTCTTCGAGATGAAGAATTCCGGTGGAGACTGCGCAGCCGTGCACTTTGGCTACATTGTGGCAATTCTAACAGCAGTTATTTCCACAAAGTAGCGAGTTTCAATAGAAATAAAAAGACCATCTGGAAAATTGAAAGTGCTAATGCAGGTGAAATTCGCGGACAAAAGGATATTCTGACAGAGGCGGCCAACCACTTTTCAACACAATATAAAGCCACAAACTTACAAAATCTACAGGCGAAGGTATCTACGGCTAGACTGTTTCCACAAATGTTATCAGCTGTGGAAGCCATTGAGTTATATAAGCCTGTCTCCCTTACTGAAATTAGAGATATCCTGCTACATTTTAACAAAGAGCGGAGTCCGGGGCCGGATGGCTGGACCACTAAAATTTTTATTCACTTTTTTGATCTGGTTGGAGTGGATCTGCTATAGATGGTTGAGGACACATGCCTCAAGGGTAAGATCGCTGGGGGCATTAATTCAACGTTCCTTGTCTTGATCCCGAAAGAGAATAACCCTCTCTCCTTAAATGACTTCCGTCCAATCGCCCTGTGTAACCTAATCTATAAAGTTATAGCCAAAGTTATCTCA
>ML813152.1:91576-108663 GCA_009831015.1 Picea engelmannii
GCCAGTCTGGCAGCACTTGTTTGCTGGAATCTGTGGTTAGAGAGGAACAGGGTTACTTTTGAGGATCGGCCCCCTAATTTGCTGAAGGTGATAAACAAAGTCATGTTCTCCTTTACCTGGAAACAAGCTCCGGTTGTAGTCCACACTCATAAAGCTATCAATCTAAATCTGCCTGAGGGATTTACATTAGCTTGCTTCGACGGAGCTGCGCAAGTTGGTATTTGTGGAGCTGGTGGATTTTTCAAATCACACCATTCAAGAATCACCAAATGGTATTTTAACTGTGGGGGAGGATCGAACACTAAGGCTGAGCTCCTGGGGCTCTGGACTACCCTCCATTTAGCCAATTTGTGGTCTATAAAACACATTTTGGTGTTGGGAGACTCAAGAGTCGTTCTCGATTGGATAACTAATAGATCCAATCTCCACTCTGTCCATATAGAGTGCTGGAAACAGAAAGTGCAGGCGCTGACAAAACTATTCTCTGAGATTAAATTTCAACACATACCGAGGGTACTCAACGGAGAAGCGGATGATCTCTATAAGAAGGCTCTTAAGGAGGTGACTGGGAGGCTTTCCATTTTTCACAGAGACAATGGAGTGGACAGCCCCATGACACATCTATGCATATTTTGATGGAGGTTGGCAGACTCTTTCCGGTCCTGCTATGTCTTTTTTGATGGCTGGAAAGCAGTATAATTCTCGATCCAGGTTATACTGAGTATACTGATCCATTTACCATAGTCTTAGACACACTATGCTGGTATTTACTGTAGACTCCAAAGGTTGACAGATCACGGATGGGATTGAATGCTGTCATGAACATACTCCTGTCAACTGATGTGTAATCGGGAGTATGATCCAATGCGCCGACCCCCACTGGTGTAGTTGACGGGCAGGTTTAGTTTGATTCGGGATGGGGCATCTTAGGCGAGTATTGGAATCAAACAACTGTGTTGTACATTCTCTGTATTGGCAGTGACTTGAACCGATGACCGATTTAGTTTGACAGATGATTATGCTTTGTAAATGAGTTTATACTTAATATAAATTCGAGATACTTTTTCTCCTGGAAAAAAAGACGAGAGAATCTTTGAACTGATTTCGTCACTTCTATATATTTATTGAAATATTTAAGAAGGTTTAAACTTTATGAGGGTGTAAATGTTTGAAGAGTGATATTTTATATGATTGTTTAGACGAGAGAATCTTTGAACTGATTTCGTCACTTCTATATATTTATTGAAATATTTAAGAAGGTTTAAACTTTATGAGGGTGTAAATGTTTGAAGAGTGATATTTTAAATGAGGAAGAAGTTAAAGTTTACAATTAAATCAGAACACTCTTTTATGAATGATTTTTTATTTGATGGATAGAAATTTTGCAACTCTTCAGTATCACTGTAGTGGTGATGTCTTTGCTTAAAAGAGTAACGAACATTGACATTCATTGTTGAATGCATTCAACTATTCCATTACAACACCATTTTCACAGAGTACATAATCAGTATTCAACTATCATTGGAAGGAAAGGAAATAGGACAAACAACAACCCTCCCTCTACATACATACATACCTTCCAAAAAAACACAAGATTTGCATATCGATATAAGGATGATGGCACAATTTTCACACAATGAATCCATGGTTTACCAAGTAACAAATTAGAATTAAGCTCTTTGTTGATAAATAAGAATGGAGTGATAAGGATGACTAGTCCAACAATGATGGGGAAATTGATCACACCCACACCAACTATTGAATTATAATCATATCCTCGATAGGTGTTCCTTGTCACTTTAATGTAAACATCAATATAATGCAAGTGAAACAATACATCCTATGTCATGTTTTTCATACTAGATCTGTAATCAACGTGGACACGCTTTATATAACAAGCTCCTATCTAAGTGAACTAAATATAAAGGGATAAAGCATCAACTACCATCATTTCATAATCAGTTGGCATCATGGTAAGATCAAAAGTGAAATGATCACATGGAAAAGTGTAGACTTGTTGTGGTTTTGTAATTCTATGCCATAAAGTAGATGTTGTCTCATTTACTTGATAATGTTTTGGTATACTAGAATTAGGCTAAGAAGTTCTAGGCACAAGGTATATTATCTTAACTAGAGAGTCACATAATGCAGGATAGATGCACAATAATTCCATAATGGAAATATGAGCTCTAGGGCAGGTCGAGTCTTCCACCATAGAATACATAGATGATGACTATATAATTAGCATTTCTACAAATCATTAGAGTGCAAGCTCGAAAGAGTACTAACAAATTTGATTTTTTTTGGTGGTGTGGGAATAAACTCTTAAGGTGCTAATTTAGCAAGCTAATTATGAGCACAAATAGAAATCTAGGCTCATGTGATAACATTAATTTCATAAGACTTTTTTTTTAAATGGATCTATTTATGAAGTGAATTTTTTGCTTACTAGTGTTTTAGGGAGATGGGGCTCTTTGTGAGGAAGTAGAGTGATGGTTAGATGACAAACATTGGGATGTAAAAGTGGAAGGTTGTGAAGGCTAGTTTGATAGCTATTGATGAAGAGGGAATGAGTTGCAATAGATCCTATGGTTAGAATTTTTTGGATGTACAATACTCTTTTAACCTTCCTCCTCCTCTTGAACACACTTGACTCTTTGGTAAGTAACACATTCTTCCATAGTGTGTCCATTTTGTTTATGGTAATCACATTATGTGTTTTCATAAATGACATAGTGAAAACATTGTCTAGTAGATTGGGAAGAAATAGATAACTCATCTGGTGCTAGGGAAGGTTGAGTAGTATATGACATCGACTAAATTTTGGAGGGTGTTGGCTAATAATTATTTATTTTCAGGATTTTGACAAAGCACTTAGGTGCACTATTGGAAGCAATAGTAACAAGTTGAATCAACAACACTATCACCTATAGCTTTGTAGATTTTTTTATTGTTTCCCTTTTGTTTTATTACCCTATACTATAGGTCACCCAACAAAGATGCTACCTCACTAGCTAAAACTAGAGGATCACAATCTCTAAGATAGTGCCTAATATTTACTATTTTAAAATTAGGCACTTTGTTGATGGAATCATTAAGGGGAGTAGTCTGATTCTTTATTGGTTTGTCAGTGGAGATTATCAGGTAGAAGACCAAAACTTCTTATACAGAGAATGCACTCTTGTCTTGTTTATTTCCTTATATTTCTCATAATACATTTTAGAAATAATTAGGCCAACTTTGTAATGTCAAATAATCGGTGCAATCCCATATTCACAAAAGTCAAATTACCAAGTCCAAGGTCTAAGTGTCAATTTTATCTAAATTGTAGGTTATTGCACAAAGATTGACCAAGATTGGTTGGCTTCGTTAGGTCAAATTACCATCTACTCTATGACCATGTGAATGAAATATAAATCTCCAAGGACAACACCACTTTAACTGTCACATGTACAATGCTAAGGTTCTTACTGTAGAATGATCTAGTTATAAGGCCACGTGAATGTTGAATAATTGACCAACTCAGATGTTGAGGCTGGGTTATTTATAGGGATTTTACGATTAGAAGGGACGGAGGTAGAGATCTATCAACCCCCACCCCAAGTTAATGCATGATCAATCACCAGGCAAATTCCATGTTCACCAAGGTATTTTTCTTAGTATACCAGGTTCTTTCATAATAATTGATCAACTACCAAAATTAGGGTTCACAATTGGAAATTGACCAACCACTAATAGGCCATGTGAATTCAATATATTTTACTGGTAGGTTACTAAAGTCGATTTTACAAGTATGCCAAGATCACACAAAACTAATTACAAACCATACCCTTTTTTAAATCCAAATTGACTGGTATAGGGAGAGATTCTTAAAGTCGATTTTACCAGTACATTGTTAGGTTATATAAGGATTAATTACCCACAAAACACCTAAAGTTTTTGTATCAAAGTATTCATTCTCACTAAAGAGGCTCAGTTGTGCATTCAACCAAACATTGACTCATTGCAATCATTCACCTCATTGGGATACAAACCTTTATCATCACACAGTCTATCCAAGCTATCCATTGAAATAAATGACCATTTTTATTAAATAAAGCTTCAACACTCTCTGAAGTATTGATTATCCTCGCAACCAACCCATATTAATTCAAAAACGTTGTTAATCTATTGAGTCACTTCATATTTTCCATCCCTAACCTATGTGACACAACCCAATCAGTTTGTTAATCATTTCAGCCATAGAATTCATCTTACCAAAAACCTAACAATGTGCACTAATAATATGGGGCATTACTCTTTTTCAGTTTTTTTAACATTTCTTTTACATTAGAACATCTATATGAACATCAACTAAAATGACTATTTATTATTAAGTAGTTATAATCACAAGATTTCTTTATGCCTAGAGTACTGGTGGTTTCATGGACTTATTGTTCGATTATCTATAGCCATATGCTTTAGCTTATATTATCGACCATACTTCTCCCTTACATAGCCATATCCTTTAGCTTATCTTATTGACCATACTTCTCCCTTACATAACCGAATCAACAAATGTCTCAAATAATTTTGTTTGTTAGTGACCATATTTGATTTGAAGACCCTTAGTTATCACAACAATGCCCACATGCATGAGATTACTTAAAGAAGTCCCAAGAGAGGATTTTCATTTGTAAGACCTAAAGCTACACATGCGATTACTTAAAGAAGTCCTAAGAGAGGATTTTCATTTGTAAGACCTAAAGCTACCTAATGATAGAAAACTATAAGCCCAACCTTTAGTCAACTAAGTAGCCCATCTATCATATTATATTATTACCACAAACAATGTTCTTATATTATTACCACAAACAATGTTCTTATTAGTGAAGTACCATTGTGATAATCCCTACTATAACTTATCATGATCACATAAAATGTGATACCCAATTATTAATATATCGTCCCATAGTATACTCAATGTGCTAAACATATAAAAATCCATTAGTTTTGTTAACCTTGGCCTCAAAGGCAAGTTAGTGAACCCTCCCATTTGTAAGTCAATCTAAGGTGTGACATCAATGTATTTCAAGTTTCCATTTGGATCTAAAGACCCTCAACACCGCTCGTCATTACATTCTTTAGTGAACACAATGTGAAAAAACCTCCTTAGCCTTTGCTGTAAAATATATCGTTGTCTTTGTTTTTACCTTTTGTCATTTTTTTCATCTTTCCATGCAACTATGGGTAAGAAGAAGTCAAAAACCATGAAATTAGAAAGTAGTCGAACTTGAGTCTGTAATGCAATTACCGACAGTCTAAATGTTTTACTTTTTTTTACTTTTGTTGGTCATTTTCATCTGAATCTGGTAAATCAATTAATGATGAAATTGCAATTTTACATTGTTTAAATCACATTTTAAACACATTTTTTAGTGCAAAGATGGATTCATCACCCTCAAAAACCTCCAGGACACTCAAGATATGTGATCTCAACTACTTAAATATGCAATTCCATCCATCTTTCTAAATTTATTACCATCTTTTAAACAAGATGCTTGAAAAAAATAATCGAGAAAGGATAAAAACTTATAACTTTTAGACTAAGTCTACAATAACCTAGTGTTGAAATCCATAAGTTGAAGAGAATATAATTGTTGACATATTGAATGAACAAATGGACGAAGAGGATTGCCCAAACCAACTAGCTACATGTTCAAGAGGTATGTCTCATAAGTAACTAAATAAATTATTAGGAAAAAGAAAACTTTGAGAGTTGTTTGATGAATACTAAGTGGTTTAAGGATTAAATACCTTTATTTTTCATATGAAATATTGATGAAATAGCAATATAATATTGAATAGATTACATCATAGTATCAAGCTTAACAAGTGATTATTGAACAACAACAAAACAAAATTTAGATGTTAAAGAGAAGAGATAAGGAACTTGGGAATGAAATCAACAAGTGAAGAACTTGGAGAAACGAGTCAATGATATTGAGAATCAAGAAGTGAATGACCAATCGAATCTTAAACATAACCACGTGTACCTTCTCCTAACTTTCAAATGCAACCACCTCCCAACTTGTACCTTCTCCTAACTTTCAAATGCAGCCACCTCCCAACCTGAAAAGAGCTCAAATTTCAGTGACAATAGTGAATTGAACCCTGCATTGATCTGGAATCATAATAACCGATGAATCCACCTGAGTGGATTCTATATCAAAAAATCTGATCTAACTTACCTCTCCCCAAGTGGTATAAATTGAATGCTTGGTGTCATACACGTGTGTAAGGAGCACACTTTGGAACAATATTTAGATGGAATAACAAATTGAAAGAACAAAAATAAAAAAAGATCAAGCATAATTAAAAATGAGAAATATGGATCTAATGGTAATGACCATGATAATGTTGTATTGAATGAAAAAAGTAAACAATTGAATGTGGAAGATGTTTAAAAACTTGCATTGGTTAAAAAAACACCTACAAGCTTGGTGCAACAATGGATTAGAGAGCTTGAACGAGCATGTACAAACAAGAACAATAAAAGGATCATCGAGATGAAATGATCTCCCCCTGTACACTTATGCTATAACCATTTCCTTAATATCTTGAACTCAGGTCGAGCCACCAGATTGGTTCTTCGAATAGTCAACGTGATGGATTATAGAAGTGTTATTCTAAGACTTTCAAAACTATATGGTGTAGTAGTGTCGTTGTTGTTGGTAGGTGAGATAGACACCAGCCACAATAAATGCTCCAACATGGATTTCCTTGTATTAAGTATATTAAAATGAATCCCATAAGCAATGACCAACACCATTAAATTTATTTTATTGGTATATGGATCGTTGTTAATTCCAATATGCTACACATTTATTATTGTTCCGTTATTCTTGTTGTTCTGGGTAGAAACAAAGTGATTAAAATAATCATCAACGTAAAACTTGGCAAGGTGTTGGCTGCCACCTTTCGTTTTCATGGTAGTTGCATGAAAATTGAGGGAAATTAGAATAGTTATAAAAATCACTCCATGATGACCGCTAAAGAGAGCATTGAGAAGCTCATTTATTATAAAGTCTTGGAAAAATAATCAATCTGTATGGACATTGGTTTGTTCCAATTCTCTTTGATCCACTCACTCAAAAAAATGGACAGGAATGGTTTTAAATATAATTATAATTCATTTTTGTCCATTCAGTCTAGTTCAAACATCTTTCTATCCATACCTCCTCCAAAGATTCCAATATAACAACACAGTAACTCTAGAGTAATGCAATAATGTCTAATACAATTACAAAGTCAGAAACATTAAGTTCTAAATTCAGATAAAGTGTTGACATAGATCACCATTAAGTTGCTTGACAAAGATCAACATTGGCAACATCCATACTCTAAATTAGGGAATTCTACCGCTGAGCATTCCAAGATTGAAGGACATATGATAATTTGTTAGGCAATTGAAGGGTTTGGAGGCAATTTGAATTCTTGACTTGTTTTTCATGATTATAGGGTTTTGAGGTAATTCAAATTCTTGATTTTTGTCATGGAATCATGATGAGGAGATCTTGTATTCATTATTGCAATTGGACTGGATCTAAGAACATAAGGATACTATCTAAGAACGGAAGGAGTAGTATCATTGTCGGCTTCCATTTCTAGATTTTCTCTCTTTTGGTTCAAGTTGCTACTGCTGAAATCAACATATGCTTGAAGAATTTAATTTTTGGGATGTTATGAGTTGTAATCTCGTTAACTACTTGTAGTTAGTTTGTGAAACCATTTTATAGTTACTTCCGTTACTAAACGGTAAAATTCTCACATGTATAATATTTATACATTCAATAAGAAATTGATTTGGTGCATTCACTCTTCAATATTTTTGTGTATTCTTCTTTCTGTATTATTTTCATGGTATCAGATCCATCGGTTGGGAGAAGGAGAGACTGTTGTTGTCTGCGACTCTCTTCCACCGTGAAGAATACCTCAGAACGTTGTATCTCCTGTTATCCTCCCACCAGTTTGAAGAAGTGCCACAGAGATTCCATCGGTTTGAAGAAGAGATACCTGTTAGTTTGAAGAAGTGACACGGAGTTGCAACCAATTTGGAGAGGAGCCCTCATCGAATTGGAAGAGGGTCGTTGGCTGAGAATTATAGGATTGGATTCCCTTTTATTTACAATAATCCCATTACATTTATATTTACTTTGTCAATTTTTATGAAGAGTATTTAGTAAAATTTGGATTTTATTTAAAGTTTCATTGAAATTTGAAGAGTTACTTGGAGTTATATGAATTATTAAAAAATTGTGGTTGATATTTTGGAATTAAACATATGTCTAGTTCTTGGTCAATTCAAGCACCAACTTTAGTTGGTTCCAATTATGATTTTTGGAGTGAGAAAGTGAAATCCATTTTACAAGGTCATGGATGTTGGGATTGTGTTGAAACATGGTTTACAGAACCTGATGCAAATGATGTTGCAATTATGACTGTTGCTCAAAGAAAAAAATTAGAAGAACTTAAGCAAAAAGAAGGAAAAGCCAAATCATATATCTTATTTTCATTAGATGATTCTATATTTCCTAAAATTATTGGTGCCAAGACTGCTAAAGAAGCATGGGATATTCTTAAGTTGGCTTATAAGGGTAATGACAAAGTGAAAACTGTGAGACTTCAAACCCTTCGAACTCAATTTGAAACCCTCAATATGAGTGAATAAGAAAGTGTGTATCTGTTTATGACTAAAGTTATGGGTATAATGAATCAACTTAGGATTAATGGAGAAAAAAAACTCATAGACCAAAGAGTTGTCGAAAATTTCTTAGAAGTTTACCTAAGAAATTTGAAATGGTAGTTACTGCTCTTCTTGAGTCGAAATATCTAACTAAATTTTTTATAGAAGAATTGACTGGTTCATTGTTATCTCAAGAAGCAAAGATGAACTTGGATCTTGGTACTTTAGAACATGAATTTCAAACTAAGGTTTCCATGGACAAAAGCATAGGAAGAGGTTTTCATGGACATGGTCGAGGATGTGGTAGAGGACGTTCTCAAACAAGAGATAAACCTGAACAAACAAAAGACAAGTCAGAGCAATCAAGATCGTCTTCAGAAGATCATGGCCAAAGATGGACAAACAAATCATAAATTCAATGTTGTTATTGTAAAAAGTTGGTTCACCATATATCTTAATGTTGCAAGTTGCAGTATAAAAATAGAGCTAATGTCATAGAAAGTGAAACATATGATACTTTTTTTCTTTCATGTCAAGTATTTGAGAAAATTCTTGACAAGAATGTTTGGTTGCTAGATAGTGGATGTAGTGATCATATGACTGGCACACTGATTTGCATTCTAATCTTGATACATCTCTTATTACTACAATTAATTTGGGTGATGATCATTCAGTCAAAGCTTCAGGAAAAGGTGTTGTGTCAACTTTAACAAAGTAGGGTGAAGTGAAAAATATTCATGATGTTTACTATGTACCAAATATCAAACACAATTTGTTGAGTGTAGGGAAATTAATGGCGCATGGTTATGATGTTACTTTCCATAACAATACTTGCACAATTCTTAATCAAACTAAAAGACTTATTGCAAAATTCCCTATGACAAAGATCATATTGTTTCCATTAGAAATGAGAAGTGGGAAGATGTATGCATGTAATCTTTCTATTAAAAATGAAACTGATTTATGGAATTATCATTATGGTCATTTACCAGTCAAAAGTATGAGTTTGTTACAACGACAATCTATGGTGAAAGGATTGCCTCCTTCGATTAATCAGATTCCTTCTTGTGAAAGTTTCATAGTAGGAAAACACCAGCGAGATAATTTTCCATCGGCCTCTTATAGAGCCAAAGAGTGCTTAGAGTTAGTTCACACAGACTTATGTGGACCTATGCAAAATTAGTCGATTGGTGGAAGTTTTTATTTTCTGACATTTATTGATGATTTTAGCATGAAAGTTTTGGTTTACTTTCTCAAACACAAATCTGAGACTTTCACTCGATTCAAAGAATTCAAGGCTAAAGCAGAGAAACAAAGTGGCATATTTGTCAAAGTTTTATATCTGATGGAGGAGGTGAATATGACTCAAGAGAGTTTTTTTATTTTTGTAAACATCATGGTATCAAAAAACAAATGACTACTGGATATACTCCACAACAAAATGGAGTAGCATAAAGAAAAAATCGCACCATCATGAACATGGCCAGGAGTTTACTTGCAGCAAGAAAATTGTCCAAAGATTACTGGGTTGAAGTAGTTGCATGTTCAGTTTACATACTTAACAGATCACTAACTTCCAGTGTTCAAGGTAAAGTACCTAAATAAAAATGGAGTGGATCAAATATAAGTGTTTCTCATTTCAAAATTTTTGGTTGCATTGATTTTGCTCATGTTCCTAAAGAACTAAGAAAGAAGCTTGATGATAGAAGTGACAAGTACATTTTTATTGGCTATAGTGAACAGTCAAAAGCATACAGATTATATAATCATGTTACTAAGAAATTTCTAGTGAGTAGAGATGTTAAATTTATGGAAGATAAGTCATGGGATGAAACGGAAAACAATACTTCTCACAATCCTTCTCTTGATTTAGATGAACATCAGGCACCTACAAAGTTAGATGAACATCAAGTACTGATAACACACCTTCCAAGATTGCAAGTTCAAAATGAAAGTAGTTCTTCATCTCATAGTGATTCAGATTTTGACCATAACATCAAAGAATGATAATTTTGCGTGATATATATGACCAAGATGATAATGTAGTACAATTTGCATTTTTCTCATCTCGGCCTACTTGTTTTGATGAAGCTGCAAAGAAAAAAGAATGGGTAGATGCAATGAATAATGAAATAGAAGCTATTGAAAGAAACAATACATGGAATTTAGTTGATCTACCCGCAGATAAAAACGCCATAGGTGTCAAATGGGTTTATAAAACTAAATTAAATGAGAAAGGTGAGATTGAGAAACACAAAGAAAGTTTAGTTGCCAGAATTTTTTCACAATAACCTGGCATTGATTATGGTGAAAATTTCACACTTTTAGCAATATTAGATATTGTTTGATTTGTTTTGGCCATTGCAACACAAAACAAGTGGCATATTTATCAAATGGATGTCAAGTCTACCTTCCTTAATGGAGTGTTAAATGAAGAAGTGTTTTTCTATCAGCCACCTAGATTTTAAGTCAAAACACAAGAGCATCGAATGTACAAATTGAAGAAAGTCATGTATGATTTGAATCAAGCTCCGCGAGCTTGGTAGAGTAGAATTGATCATTATTTACTCAAAGATGGTTTTAGTAGGAGCAAAAATGAGCCTACCTTGTATATCAAGGTAAATCAACAAGGTAATATTCTCATCCTATGTCTTTATGTTGACAACATGATCTACACAGGAAACATGATATTAGATGAATTTAGAACAACCATGAAAAATGAGTTTGAAATGACAGATCTTGGATTAATGAAGTATTTCTTAGGCATTGAAGTAGAACAATCTGATCGTGGTATATTTATTAGTCAACACAAATATCCTGCTGAAGTTTTGAAAAAGTTTAAGATGGAAAAGTGTAAGCCTGCTGACACTCCTATTTCTCTTGGCACTAAATTAAGAAAATAAGATTTAGGATCAGTAGTTAATTCCACATTGTATAAACAACTTGTTGGTAGTCTTATGTATATTACTACTACAAGACCTGATATATCATTTGTGGCAAGTTTTATTTCCAGTTTTATGGAATATCCTAAGAATTCTCATTGGAAAGTTGGTAAGTGGATATTAAGATACATTTCAAGTACAACCACTTATGGTTTGTGGTACACAGCTTCAACAAACAATATGCTTACAGGTTACACCGACAGTGATTATGTAGGCATTATTAACGACATAAAAAGTACTTCGGGATATGTTTTTCTTTTTTAAAAGAATTTGATTTCACGGGCATCTAAGAAGCATCCCATAGTTTCTATCTACTCTGCATAAGCAAAATATGTAGCTGAAATAACAACAGCATGCCATGCAGTTTGCCTTAAAAGGATTTTGATGGGTTTTGGATATACGACAAAAGAACTTATTTCGATTTTTTGTGATAATAACTCTGTCATTTCCTTGTCGAAGAATAATGTGTTTCATCATAAAATAAAACACATTGATACTCGATTTGACTTCATTCACGAACTTGTAGAAAATGATGACATATATCTTCACTAAACTTTTAAGAAGAGATGTTTTTTAATTTCATCATCAAAATTTAAGCATTATTAATAATGTAATCCTCAAGATTAAGAGGGAGTGTTAGGGATTGTAATCTCATTAACTACTTGTAGTTATTTTGTGAAACCATTTTGTAGTTACTTCTGTTATAAAAGATAAAATTGTTACAAAAAGATAAAATTGTTACATGTATAATATTTATACATTCAATAAGAAATCGATTTGGTGTGTTCAATCTTCAATTTTTTTGGGGGTGTATTCTTCTTTTTGTATTCTTTTCATGGGTCTCATAATCGTTATAAATGATAGTTAATACATCTCAAGGTTCATATGCCATAAGTAATTTACCTCGGGACCAAAACCTAGAAATCTTTGCCTCACTTTTCAGCTAGTTATTCCCTCTCCCTTACACCCATACAGGTGCCTCACCTTAGGTAGGTCAGCAGTGTATTCGCCTCACTTGACTGCTTGTTTTGCTGAACTAGTTGGACGCCCGCGACTGAGCAAGAAAACACCCCTCTGGTGACTATACACTCTCCCAGGTTGGTTTGTTTGGGCGGCGCACTTGCCCAAGTAAGAGTAGATTCTACAAAAAGGAGAGGGCAGGCGGGGTGGTTGTTTTCATTCAAACTTAATAATCAATCTAACAGGGGACTCCCTACGATTACACACTCCCACCGGTCTTGTTCGAAATGGGCAAAGGTCTTGTTAAAGCAAGAAAACATGATTATCGCCCTGGCCCTAGCTGAGCTAAGGGGGAAGTTTTGATGATTATGTGTAAATTTTCCAAACGATAGAAGCATCATCTTTGGAAGAAGAAAAAAAATATTCCTGGTCTGCCCTTCACCGCCTGTTTTTTCAAATATGTTTTGTACTATAATAACGCTAATAGGCATAGTTTACTCTCTGCATTGGCTTGATCTTTTGAATTTTTAAATATCATATAATTTATGAACAAATAAGTTTGTTGCAATCATCATCAACAGGGTGAAGGATGGAGAGTGTGTTGTGTCTTGTAAATTTTCTTAAATATAATAAATTTACTGTTCCCTCCATTTCCATTGTTGTTCCCATTTCTTGCTTGCATTTTTAATGTCACTTCTGTGGTTGTGATAGTGTTTATATACTCGAAATTTAAAGCTAGGTAGATAGTATACGGTTGATAGTGTACTCTATTCATATGCTTCACTGTATCCATTGTTCTAGCAAGTTCAAAAATGTATCCATTTTTAGGCTATGCTCTCCAATTTCCATTTCCATTTTTATAGCAAGTTCAATAATTGAAATAGACAAATAATGGAATAGTTGAGAGGAATGGTGTTGATGAAGGTGGCGTAGCGAGCAGATGGGAAGGCAGTGAGGCAAGGGAGTACAACATGGCGTAGTGCAACATGGTGCGGTGATTAAGGTAGTAAAACATGGTGCAATGCAACATGGTGAAGTGGTGCATGATAAGGTTCTAGCACGCAGAGGGAAGAATGTGAGAAAGTGTTAATGCGGTGATGCAGGATAGGGTTCTAATAGGTAGAACACGAATGTGAAGAAGTGTTAATGCACCAAACATAGAACTTAGGTTATGTAACAAGTGGAAGGCATAATGTGAAAAAATATTAATGTGTTAAATTTATAACTTTCATGAAAAAAAAATTGCATAGTTAGGATAGGGAATGAAACTTCCATAAAAAAAAATTGCATAATTAAGATAGGGAATGAAAAAATAGATTGATAGCTCTAAACAAATATTATAACCAATCCAATTGCAATATTACAAGTAATAAAAATTACAAACCATACTAAAAAGTTAGAGATATAACAAATATTGCAAGTAAGAAAAATTACAAACCATATTAAAAGGTTAAAAATATAACAAACCATATTAAAAGATTAAAAATATAACAAATATTGTAAGTAAAAAATAATTACAAACCATACTAAAAAGTTAGAGATATAACGAATGTATTAAAAGTTAAAAGTCAAACCTAAACTAAAATTCATTCTATATCACTAAACTAATATTCATTCAACATCACTTTGAGAGGTACTAATAAGCAAAAATATAAGTACTAAGGTACTAATAAACAAAACTACATTCAATTTGTTGAACTAATATTCATTCAACACCAAATGGAATGTTATAGTTTTTGGCTTGCCTTAAGCGTGTACTAATAAATATTAAAATATTTCATAAGAAAAATTACAAACCATATTAAAAAAATTAAAAACAAATTATTTTTATTAAAATATTTAATAAGAAATATTATAAATCATATAAAAAAATTAAAAACAAGTAAAATATTTTTTTTTAAATATTTAATAATAAAAAATTACAAACTATACTAAAAAGTTAAAAACAAATATATTTTATAAAAAAAATTACAAACCATACTAAAATATCAAAGATATAATATAAAAAAAATTACAAACCATACTAAAAATTAAAAACAAATAATTTTTTTTAAATATTTAATAAAAAAACTACACACCATTAAAAAAAAATAAGAATATAACGGATGTATTAAAAGTAAAAAAAAGCAAAACAATATCGAATCAAATAAATGTTATGTTAGAGTCCCTCGCTTGAAGTTCTGCAGATACTAATATGAAAAACAAGCAAAACTACATTCAACATTATGCAAAACATATGAAAAACAAGCAAAACTACATTCAACATTATGCAAAACATGCAAAAAGACATTCCATTAACATTCAACTTGATGATAGAATGGGTTTTAAATATCATGCAACATGCTTTCAAATTATATAACTTGATGATAGTACGGGTTTTAAATATCATATAACAATCTTTCAAATTATATTTTCACAAATACTTAAGTGAGGATATCAATTTATTTATTTTAATGTATCAATTAGGAAAGGAAAAGTAGAAGACCTAGAAAAAAATAAAAGGAGAATAAAATATGAAAAGTAAAAGATTTAGAAGATAAAAAAAATATTGATAAAACCTAGAAGAAGATAAAAGAAAAAAAATAAAAATACTATATTTCAAAATAAAAAATAAAAGTAATAATATTTGAAAGATTTTTTAAACAAAAGGAAACCTCCTAGAAATAAATGGAGAATATTCCACTTAACACATACTCATCGATTATTTTTCATTTTCTTACTTATAAACAAATCAATATGATTACATTTACATAGTTTGAGGTAGGTGAACTAGTATGAAAAGTGGAATCGCCACTCAACCTAGTTCAAAGTTTAGTTGACAAAGGCTAATGAATATACTGAATTTACATGTGGGGCTAATAAGCCACTTAAATAAAGTTGTATTCAAAAAATATTTATTAATATTTGTCATAATTATTATATTTTATAAGTATTATGGAAGCTCAAAATGTTATTTAAATTAATATATTTTAATGGAAGCTACCTTAAGGATATAATGTGAGGGAAAAATTAGGTGTTTGTTGCATTCTCTTCCATGTTAGCAATAGCATGAAAAGTATGTGTTATGCACACATTTTTTCGAGTCTCAAAATTTTTTTGCAATAAATATATTTTCAAAGGAAGAACTTTATGTAGCTTCCATCTATTTATTTTCAAAGGAAGAACTTCATGTAGCCCCTCTCTTCCCTATATGGAGGACAATATTAACCACGAATCGGTTATGTGTGATTGGTAACAATAAAGGACTTGGTGGGAATGGACTCTATTGTGGATAAGTTCAAACCATGTAGCAAAGATCTAAATCGTGTAACAATAGAGTGAGATGATTTGCAAAAGACAATGATCCATAGAAACTTGAGTATGGGGATGATAGAAGTGGAAAGTGGGTTATTCATAAAACCATAAGCTCAGAAGATTCAACATAATATGTTTAAAGGAACACACAAATTTTGTAGATTCAACATAATATGTTTAAAGGCACATAACACTTTTGTATTAGTCAATGACAACTATCGTACTTTAGATCCTTCTGTAACAACCTTATCCCAACTATATTTGTGTGTGAGAGACTTATATTTTAAAGATTGTTCTTTTAGTTGTTAATGTAATGTTAGTCATGAAAGTTTTTCACTCCAATAGTATATTGTAATGATGAGGCATGGGTGTAAATCCTTTTCCTACTAATATAATGGAGTTACTAGGATTTTCTTCCTATATCTTTTTTTCTCTATTTTATGGATGATATTTTCATTCTTGTATTAACTACATATGAATAGTTTCTTCCTTGCTTGAGTGAATGCAATCAAAGGATAATTAATGGAACTAACATCTCCATCATTTCCTCGCTCTTTACACATGAATTGAAAGATTGTAATCATGCATGCCTTGGGTAATACCTCCTTCCTTGTCAATGTTGAATATGTCATCATAATAGACTACAGTAGACCTTTGTTGGACATCCTATGAAAGCATTGGGTATCAAAAAGAGGAAACAAAATGATTTCATTGTTAGGAGCCTAACAAATATGAGTGATGGAAATGCATTTGAAGACAACGAAAGATAAATTTCAATATTGGGTTGAGATACATATCCATAGATTTGATTGTCAAGAATTTTTCTATTTGGATGAAGTAGTTGAAATCTTCAAGGATATGTACATGTTCAAGTGTTTAAATGAGATCTTTTGGGCCTTATTGTTGGTGAATCTATACGATTCCATGGAAAGACTAGCATAATGACCTTGACACTTTTATCCTTATCCAAGAATTGTGTGGAATGCCAAGAATATGCAAAAGATTTAGTCACATGACCATAAATTGATCAGAGCGATGGATTTATGGTTAAAAGGTGTAGTGGAATGTTATGTGTTGGAGTTTGCAGTTGGATGGCATTAATGTTTGACCAAAGCACTGGAATTCTTCAAGAAAGGGCCTTGGGAAAGGTTAATTGATGAAATTCT
>ML813152.1:108763-149185 GCA_009831015.1 Picea engelmannii
CATGATGTATACTATCCATTCATGGGTGTTGTATATGCATGTGCATTTTCCTTCATGTCCAAATACCTTTATCAATCTTGCGGTCCAAAACCCATGACTAGGGTTGACATCAATGACAACAATCAATCTTCCAACAAAATGATATCACAAGAACACAAAGTTAAAGAAAGATGGTGGTAGGAAGAAATAGAAAGCATCTACACTATTCAATATTCCCTCATGAGAAGGTATAATATCTAACTACAATTGGACTTTGGAATAATTTTGAGGATAGGATAATTGTGGAGAGAAATGATATCACAAGAACACAAAGTTAAAGAAATATGGTGGTATGAGGAAATAGAAAGCATCTACACTATTCATGATTCCCTCACGAGAACGTATAATATCTAACTATAATTGGACTGTGGAATAATTTCGAGGTTTGGATAATTGTGGAGAGGAGGTTTTTCCAACCTCAAGGATTATGCTTGAAGTTTGTACTCATGCAAGTGATGAATGAAACTGAGTTAGTAGAGTTGGAGGGAAACTCAACATAGTTAATTGGTAAAATATACATTGATTCAATGATGTGGGCATTGAGATTGCAATCGTAAATATTGTTGGTTGAGACTATAAATCCCAAAAGTGTTGTGGAGGTCACTGAAATGTAGAGTCACAAAAAACATTTATTGGAAGATATTTCACATTTGTGCTTTGGATCTATTGAAGACCATGCCACTAGGAATGAGGAAGATTGGAATAGCAATGATGTTAATCCATCCCATGTACCTCATTGCACCTTTTGTTGTTGGTTAAATCCCCATGTCACACCTAACACAAGTGTTTATATTGTCAACAATAAGAGTGCAAATGTGGAAAATTTTGTGAATATCCGAAGTGTTACTACTGGAAGAAACTAGAGGTTGTCTATTGTTTTGTATAGTAATGTGAACATCTTTGTGAGAGATCCAATCTTAGTCATTGAACTGGGCCCATTAGTATGTTTTTTTTATTCTAAGTTTGCAATCCAACATGGTTGGTCAAGTTCATCTAACCGAGTCTACACTTTGAATACCCTTGTGTAATGGTCATCATGACGAGGATGTTGAGAAACACTAATTATTCAGATATAATTCCATCTAGAGTGTGTGGGGAACTATGGATGTTGTTTGTTTGGCAGATTTTTAGAAACATCTACGTGGAAAACCCTTGCACAGTATATGAAATGGCAATAGAGTGATCATGTTGACCTATATTCTTGGCAATAGGTCAACTATGATAAGGCTCGATGAAGTATTTTCAAAATCCAAAGTCCAAACAATAAAACATCACTAAACTCAAGCAATTCAAGAAAAGAGATGGAGAATTTGTCTAGGACTATGATCAATGGTTCTAATACTTGATTAGTTATCTTAGTTATAATATCCAATATGTTTAGAATACAGAATGTTTTAAGAGATTTGGAGTTTACTATGAGATTGTAATATATCAATGGGTTGATAGATGCATTGATTCCAAGGTAACTAACACCCAGTATGGTGCAATTTTAATTCCAACTCACCACATTGTTTAAGGACATATAAGAGTTGGAAAAGGGGAAGGAGGAAAAGATAATAAGTTTGGTGTACAAATTGTAAAACTAAAAGGCACCTATGGAATGATTCTTTAATGTTGCAAAGATATATAGATGTTCTGGCCAACCCATTTGTCAAGAAAGTAAAGGTGGAGGTTTGTGAAGTCACTTTGAACTAAGGGAAATAACTCTATTGTAGAAGTACACTATCACAACTATGATATTATAATGTGACTTCTACTAGGTAAATTCATACCATACTAAGGATTTCTAAGTAATATCATATTTAACATAAAGGTTTGAGACAAATATTTTCATATTAGAGTCAATAATAGGAGGAAATCAGTTCCATAACCAAAATCCACATAATCTATGCCCTCAAAATGATGGAAACTATCCCTCATCATAATATTATAATTGCAATGAAGCTAGACACATTGCAAGGGAGTATTTACAACCACACTAGCCTTGATACAAACACTGCAAAAAATATTGGGCACAACACTAAAGACTACGCAAATCTCATTGAGAAATACGATGCACATGGTGAAGATGTCGTAAGTTCAACATAGTGAATTTAGAGTTGTAAACTCTTATAATCATTGGGGCTTATTGCACCTACATAAGTATACATATTGTAACCATGGGAGCTGCACAAATGAGTATATATATTGGTGCTATGGTTCTTTAACACATACAGAGAAGGCCATTATATGCTCCCATATTTTATGTTATACAGAAGGAGGAGTACTTAAAGGATACAATTGAGTTAATTGACACTATATGCATGATAGACATTGGTGTTGAAACCTAAGTGATGCAAAATGCATCTAAAAGGATTCAAAAGAGGTTCCATAATTCCTCTCTACACCTTGCAAAGGATAGTGTGCAAGGTTGGTTAAAGAAGTTCCTTAGAATCTTGGAGGATGATAAGTTAGCTATGAAACTTAGGTATTTGTTGGTTCACATATTGGACCCATCCACTAAAAATGATGAACAATATTTGCATCAATTTCATCATGAGGGATTAGGAAAGGAGTTCCTCTTCAATTCCTTAGTAGAGCCTATGAAATCAAGGAGGTTATGCTAGATCTGGGATCAGATGTGCACATTCTATCAAAGAAAGCATGCGAGTTCATGGATCAAGAGAAACTTCTATACTCACTAATATATCTATTATTGGTGAACCAATAAAGGAAATTCCTTATTGAAAAGTTGGAACATGTGAGAGTAAACTTTGATGGAGTAAAGACCTATGTGGACTTTGAGTCCATAGAGATTTTGGATGACAAGGACCCCTACCTCCCATTGTTGGGGATTGATTGGTTTTTGAAAATGATGCTATATTGTACTTAAAGAATTATAATATGTATTTTGAGAAGGTTAAGAGAAAAATAGTTTAACATTTGAACCCCTTCCAATGAGAGTGATTCATTGAAAAAGTAGTGGAAGATTTGGACAGTAATGTGATGGACCAATTGTATAACTTGACATTGGGACAATAAGAGGATTATATCAACCCAATAGCAGATGGAAAATTGAGTTGGAGAAGCATTTATATTATGAAAATAACTCTAAATAAGTTCTAAGTGGTAGACCATGGAGTATGAAAAATCACCCTACATGTGTGTGATAGTGAAGTCTATTTGGATAAATCGACATTGAACTGAAATATATACCAAATTTTTGTAGAACAAATAATGTTGTGGATTTTATGGTATATTTGATTGATCAAGTTGCACTTGATTAGAGGATAGATAACCTTGATTTTACTTTGAATGACACTCTTGCGAGATGGTGGGCCACCCATAAGGGGATAATGGAAACCTAGGAAGAAATTGTGACATCCATGCATACAAGATTTTTTGCAGGACAAGAGTTGCTAGAAAATGAGAGTACATGAGAATATTCCAAAGAGAGATCCAATGGGAAGGCTCTCACTTTTTTTTGCATGTGATTTTGATCCCATCAAGCATGTTAACCATTGTAGGAAAATATGGACTATACAAGGGTACTCCATTTAGTAATGGGTGCATAAATGTATGCACATCTTAGAAGCATTTCCAAAAACATGGTCTCTATGGGTGGACATGCAATAACAATCAATGAACTAAACACATTTACAAACAGGGGAAGCAATGTTGCATATATTGCCTCCGCATAATAATTATATGTAGTTAATAACTATTTAGATATGAGTGCATTATCATTGAAGCCTCAACTGGGGCAAACATATTGACAGAATGACCCTTGCCAATAAAGAAAAAAATGTAGCTCCAAGTGTAATGGATGGTGGATATATGTTAGCTATTGGTGTCCTTGAAAATATTAATAAATGATGAAATTCTGAAAAAAATCCACATAGTTATAGCTGTAATTGATTCTCGCACTCTTAAAATAAACACAAGCAACAATTAAATATGAATAAGAGCATTATATCAAACATATAAAAATGATTATTACTACACAAAAAATTGGTCATATAATGGAAACAATAATTTTTACTCTAGAAAACCAAAAGGAAAAACCAACATTCAATGATTGCTTTATTGTCTTACCTTTGGATACAATACAACTCATGACTCTTTATACATTCTCCTCTCTTAAACAGCTCTAGCAAAAAGCCTTTTAAAAGCCAAATTACAAGATATAAAAGAGATGGGATAATGGGAATGACAATAAAATGACCTTTCAACATTCTTCTTTCTCTTTTCTTCTTTTGTTTTTATTTTTTTCTTATTTAATTATTATTTTCTTCTAGTTTATTTTATTAATCTCTACATGAAAATTTATCTTTTTCCTAACCTCATTAATTTTTTAATTACACTTGCCCGAGTCTTACAACCATTACTTACACGGATCTATTTTGGATCACTTAAAATCTCCGTATTTTAAAAGAAGTCACTAAAGACCATTGCAATAGAAATAGGGGAGTGTATAAAGATATTGGGATCATAAACTCATGCATAGTTTAAAATGTCATACGTTTACGCGCTCTAGCTTTTAGTGATTAATTTCATCTTAAAGGGAAAGCCGAAGCTGCAATGGTTGATTGTTGTTTACGCTGAGACACATCGTTATAATGCTTTTCCATACCATATAAAGCTAAATGATATGACGAGTCTACAGACTTTCATACATGGAAACCAAGGAGAATGCAAACAGAATAAAGTGCCTTGCAGGTTTACGCTGCTCCTTTTCTTTGAATACTCCAACGGTTCAGAGACACAAAAGAGAAGGTCCAAAATGTTTTGATAAGACTATTGAGACATGTGGAATGAGGGTTTATAAAGGGAGTAAGTTAATTCAGGAATAATCTTCCTTTCCGAGTTTTGTTTTTCAGTTAAAAAAATGCTAACTAACTTAAAAAAAAAGATTACTCCCTAATTAACCCACTCTTTTCTTTTCTAAAACCTTTCCGTGACAACACTTCTTTTCTAAAACCTTTCCGTGACAACACTTTTGAGGAGTAGGCTTGGATACCTATTTCTAATAAAGAGCTGTTTCCAGATGTCATCTTAACACTGAAACGTACAGCGAAATTTAACTGCCTGATAAAGTCATGTATGAGGGAAACTAGACATGAGATATCGCTACCATGTGTACAATGTCTAATCTCAATAACTCTAAAGCTAATCCTCGGAAGCGCTGTCCTCGGGTCGGGACCAGACGTACTATACATACATCATTTACCCACAGCATTCAATATTACATATCTGAGTGGATATTGAGAGTTGTAAAAAATATAAAAAAACAGGCAGTATGTTAAATGTGAGCAAAGTTTCTGCATATTAGTTCATAATCTTACCAAAAGATGATTAGATGATTTACACTCCATATATGTAGATCACGCTCTGGTGACATAAAAGACAGTAACTATAAGAAACATCCATCGGCCATCGGAGCATAGGGAACATGCATACATTTGAAATGCATTAATTATTGATATTCCATCACGATGAGTTGATCGAATGCATGATAGGATAGAGCTTCTAAGGATTAGCTTTGTAGTTGTGAGGTACATGGTGGTCAGATAGTTTATATATCATAGATAGCAGTATTGGATATTACTTATCTTTTTTAATAAGAAAGTATTTTATCTATTAAATGTGTATGATAGCATGATTTAATAGTGTTTATTTTGTGGTCAGATATCCATACACCATCAACAACAGTTTTCAATATTGCTTAGTAGGATGGATATTACAAAAGTACTTTGAACATGGTAACATGTCTCAGACAGAGCTTTAAAGGATTAACTTTATAGGTGTTTGAGTAACATGGTGGTCAGACTGCTTTTACAACATCAATAGCATCATTCAATGTTGATGGATACCTTATCCGTCCAATGCAAACAATAACCAGTAACATTCAATGCTGATGGATACCTTATCCGTCCAATGCAAACAATAACCAGCTTGCTAGCCAACGTTCAATGTTGACATGGTTAATGTATATATCTTGGAATTACCATGATATATATGTTCAGAAGATATATTCAATTATGTATATACTATTTTTTACAGTATTGAATGCAGTTCAACAGGTTGGTTATTGTTGGAGTGGGCTAACTTGGGAGCAATCTTCCTTCAGGAGTTATTTTTTCGATATGTTTTCTGGCAATGCAGTTTTGAATTTCCGGCCAATCTAGAAGTTTGATCAATTTTCTGAGCATTTGGATTGGTTTAAAATGGGGCAAAACCCTTGGGTTAAAGTTTTGAAATGCATGGAACTTTCATCCATACCAAACTCAAGCTACCCCTGAAAATATGACCGAATTCCCGCCCATTTTTTGATTGAAAAGAGGAAAGATTGCTCATTAGTTAGCTTACTCCGTTATTGTTAGCCACCATCCATCCCATGCTGTGGCTACTTTTAGTGATTAATGAGTCGACAGACCGATGTGACAGTCATAATGATGGAAAGTTATTTAGCATTTATCTTTTTAATACTAACCCGTTCTGATCCGGCGCATTCAGTTGATGGCGACTTTGGTGTTAGAAAGAAAGGTATGTACATATAGTTCAAAACAGCCTGAAATAGGAAGAAGTTCAGTGCTCTACAGAAGAAGGACAAAGATATGCAATGGATTACAAACTGAAAAGCGAGGAAAACTGGTGGAACCAAAATCCTGAGAGACAAAAATGTACCTAGTAGTTAACGTGAAACCTCCAACTCCAGTCTGAAATGCAGGAATCCTATTAAGCAAATTATTCAAATACAAAGACGGGTCACTGATAAGAGATACCCCAATTAAGAAACCAAGTTGAGTAATGTAGAGTAGTGTGATAAAATCTGAATGATTTTCTAGATCTTGTTTTTTATGAAGAAGTTTTGTTTTGTGATATTAGGTTTATTTCTTTGAAAAGGATTGTTGTTGAAACACAGACAACAACAAAAACCTTGGAAGGTGGTTTTACGGCATTAATAAATGGCGTGGTTATCTGGATCAGATCATCCAGTGGCAGGAATAATTTTTTGATACTCTATCATAGGTATATAACTTACCAGTCAAGAGGAATAATCAAACAAGTATCCGAGAGACAATAGTAGATCTTGTCAAGTTATTGAAGGACCTTAATTCATTTTTCTATGATGCATTAGAAGTGGAAACGAAATGAAGATCACTACTCTTCAAGACAGAAGAATGCTTTCATGCCTTCCTCCAAGTTGAATACACAATCGACGGACTTACAATAGAGAAAATTAAAGGAGCATCTACCGAATTCAATGAAGTCGCTACTCAATCACAGAAAATTACTACCCTGTTTGAACCAAGAGTCTTTAAACTCCCATCATTAGAGATCAATATTCTCAAAACTGACCACTGACATAATCAAAGTTTGAATTTACCAAACATACTTAATACTGACGAGTCTTCCCAGTCCTAGACACTGTATTGCATTAAAACGGTTAAAATAGGAATTCCATACTTTCTGTCTCCCGACCATCAAGGATTTCTTGAACAGAAAAGGAGCCTTTGTGTTGGATCCTGGTCCTGGGGCATAACGAATGTTATAAGAGTGAGCAGAAAAGACATGAAGGATGACCCTACCCCACCCCACAACTGGGATGGTGTATTTGACTTGCTCCATCGAAATAACCTTAGGGGTTCTCATAATCTAGGTCTGGCATTATAGGTACTCGAGATTTTATCCTTTTTGGCTCACATTTAAATTCTAATGTCGATTTTTCAACCAGACCCGTCATAACCGCCATTGGGATATGCTTATCCTGGAATATGCAAATGTTTCGTTTCACCATATGTAATATACAATGTGACAAGGAAACGAGTCGAACCTGGAAACTGAAACGTCCTTTAACCAATCCTATACACAGAGGTCCAAACTAGCAAGATTGCAGTTAGCTTTGGGGATGAAAACCTTTGCTAGAGAACCCATACCTGAGATGTAAAAGAACATGAGATGAAGAGGTGAGAAATCGTTTCTTCTTCCTATTTGCACAAAGGACATCTCTAGGCCCAATCTAGCCTCTCTTGTGGTTAATGTCCCATGTAAGTAGTTTGTTTTTAAAAGCCATTCATGTAAGTAGTGGGATGATTTTTGACTTCACCTATCACTGTTTATGATCCAGATAAACCATAATATTCACATTTTTGATGGGAATGAAATGTAATGTCATGTTCATTTGTTAATTACAGGTATTATTTAATGATTTCCTAATGGTCTTATGTACATGTTGTACATAGCATTAATGCACTAAAGTAGTTTGTGTTCTATAGTGTTTTTCTCTCTTATTCAATAATAAAAGTTGGGTTTCACTATATTTCTTTGTTTCTTGCAATATTTTTGTGTATTTCCTTTTTGTATCTCTGCTATATTTCTGTCCTCATGTCATTCTCAAAATAATCCCGATTAACTTAAGAGGTTTGTTGAGAACAATCCATAAGTGCATTGTAACCAAGATTCACTATAAATTCTCTAGTTAAATCATTTTTGGACCATACTAGAGAATCGAGATCATCATCAAGCTTAATATGGTTGGTGCATAGTCTGCCCATGAATTTGTGTCGTTCCTCAGTGTTTATACCAATCAAACCAACCTAATTTTTTGTCTTCCAACCATTATGACCAATGCAACTGTGGTTCTAGCCTTTTGCATCTGAGAGGGGAAAATGTCCTTATTGTGTAGAATTGTCACTAGATCCTCAGAAAGTTTGTAGCCTTCATATGCCCTAGCTCATGGATCTCACCAATTCTAACACTTGTCCCATTTCCGATCCTCCAAATTGTCCATTTTCCAACAACACAGAATGATTCCACAAGATCCTTCCAAATGATTGAATTGTTTTTGGTCATCTTCCTGGGCACAGAGCCGAGCTCTACGCAAGTCGCTAGATACTTTTACCAGCTAGTGCAAGGCTGGAATGATAGGGATTATTAATGCCCTAGCCCCCACATCTTTTAGGCTTTGCAAGAGTAGTCCATTTGACCAGCGGGATGCCATCCTGGTTTCGTCTTCTTGACCATAGGAAACGAAAACAATATTTATGTATATTTCTTAAGATTCCTTTTGGTACTTTAGCGATTGAGGTCCAATAAACGAGAATAATTTGTAGCTCATATTTGAGGAGAACAAACCTACCAACCCTTGACAAACATCTGTTAACCTAGAGAGATATGTGGGCTTTGATCTTTTTATGCATCCATAGCGAGTCCTCATAACCATAAGTGTAGGGATTTAGATGAAATCTGAAATACTTGAAACCTTATTTTAAACATTTGTTCGAGAAAGGGAGGGCACTTTCCAACATAGGAGAGAGAGATGTTCCCGAGGAAAGGAGAAGTGAATGAAAGACTTCACCCAATTTATTTCCATCCTAGTTTCTTGTAAAAATAAATCCAAGATCCAATGAATGCAAAGGAATTCATGTAGATCACCTGCACCAAACAGTAGCATGTCGTCAACAAATAAAAGATGGGAAAGAGTTTCCACCAGAGTAACTTTGAGGCCTTTCAACTCGTTGTGTCTAGTAGCATTCTTCATAAGTTTACTCAACCCTCTGCAACTAGGAGGAAGAGAAAAGGCGACAAAGGACAACCTTTCCCTATTCCCCTAGACGCTCTAAAAAGGGGAGAGGGTGATCCGTTGATGAGGACCGCAAAGGAGGCAGATTGCACATAGCCAAGAATCTAATTAATGATAGTTAGGTTCATTCCCATTTGGACCAGAACCATATAGAGAAAGGTCCAACTAACTTTATCATAAGCCTTAGACAGATCAAGTTTCAACAAAAATGAGGGAATTTTGGAAGTTATGATGGAGTGCATTGCTTCTTATGCCAGGGCCACATCATCATCGATTTGGCACTTGAAGAGGAACCTGAATTGTTCTTCTGATACAATTTCTCTTATGATGGGTTTGAGCCTATTGACAATAATCTTGGATATTATCTTATACACCATGTTGCAATAGGAGATAAGATGGAAATATTAAAAGGAAGATGCCTCTGTATTCTTGGGGATTAGGGCTAGATATATGGAATTTAAAGCTCCCAGTATCTTCCCTCTACAATTAGATTCTCGAACCACCTTCAGGAGATCGTCTTTTATGAGCTCAAAGAACCCTGTGTAGAATTCAATTGACATCCCATCCACGCCAAGGCTATTTCCTTTCAGCGTGGTGAAAAGGGTCGAATCTAGCTCAATAGTTGTGATCCATGTTTCCAAAACATCATTCATATCCTCATTGAAGGCCTTAGGGAGGAGTTAAATAACTTTTAACCTTTCTTTGATAGGGAATCCAGTGGGCTCATTAAAAAGGGAGCTAAAGTGCCTTTTGGCCTCATCTACTTTTTATTTGAAAGATTTAGCCACCCCACCATCGTGAGTGGACACCTCCCAAATTATATTAGAGTTTTTCCAGAAATTAGCATAGTTGTGGAAGAATTTTGCATTGTTATTACCCTCTACCAACTAGGCTTTGCTTTTGAGTCTCCATGTGGATTCTTCCTTTGCCAAGAGGTCTTGTCTTAGCTTCATAGGTTCATTCAGGGAGGAAGCCTCCTCATCGTTAAATACC
This sequence comes from Picea engelmannii, assembly GCA_009831015.1. Classification (NCBI taxonomy): domain Eukaryota; kingdom Viridiplantae; phylum Streptophyta; class Pinopsida; order Pinales; family Pinaceae; genus Picea; species Picea engelmannii. The sequence continues at coordinate 119,361 of ML813152.1, forward strand.
CCGACCACATTTTCTTCATAGAGGGAACTAATCTTGGACTCAACTTATTTAAGAGCATCTTGGGAGAGTTGTTTAAGCTTCAACGCCCATCGTTTTGAAGTACCATTGACTCTTTGAAGGTTTTCATGGAATTGAAGCATATAAGAGGATCATGGGTCATGGATAAGATGCTTCTAGACTGATTCAGTCAGTTTCCTATAGTCCTCCGAAATACACTAGATATGGTTGAACTTCAAAGGGGTTGGCGGATTGTGCTTTTCAATTCAATTTCTAGCAGTATAGGCAGGTGATCCGAGTGGCCCCCCAACCCTGTCTATGAATTCATAGACCAATGACTTACTACCAAATATTTGGATATTATAAATCTGTCGACATGTTTAGAGATTCATTCATCTTCTTTCCTATCATTTCTCCACGTAGGTAAAATATTAGGTGGTTCCATATCCACCAGGTGTGAGGATTCAATAAGATGAGCAAAAAACCCTTCTAGGGGGTCTTTGCAGGGATGAAACCCCAAAATTAACTAAGGGAGAGAGTGAAGTTTAGATATCCCACAAGAATGATATCACAACCCGACACAATCCCTAACTCTAACAATCCTTTTGAGTAGGGTTTCTTCTCAAACTAAGGATCCTAGAGGTTAATTACATGAAACAAGGAAGAAAGATCAAGGATTTCCAGCTCATTCAGAATGTCAGATGGAAGCAAGGAGGATGATATTTATTTGAGACAAGGGCTCCATGTCGTCATAAGGCCCCCATAAAGGCCATCAAAATCCATAGAATAGAATGACCAATTCTTCAGAATAGAAGCTAAAACTTCCTCAACTTTGGAGCCATCGCACATCGTTTCTTGGAGAAGGATTACGTCTAAAGCATAAACCTTAACAAGTATTTTGAGGGCTAGAATTTTGAGGGAACCCTCAACCCCACAGATGCTAAGAGATAAGCAAATCATGGATTAGCCGCTGATCCGAATTTCCTTTCTCTAAGGGCCTGTAGAATGGTGGCTTGTTTTCCATTTCAATTGTCTTTATTTTCTTGAGTTTGCACCAAAGAAAAGAAATACTTCCTACCAACTTGAGATCCTATAGTTTATTCCAATAATAGACCATCGACAATGAATCCTTCATCAAAGGCCTTTTTTCTAGGATGTAAAACATATCATGAAGAACAAGGATGGATATTTTGACTAGTCTTCTTAGAATATTAGAACACTAAGGGGGAATCTGAAATAACATTCTTTTCCCCACTTTTCATACCAAGGTGTAGTGACAATTGTTTGGCAATAGGGGATATTTTTTTTTAGATCTCCACCTCTCGTGGGGCGAGAGACTAACATCGGCACATCATCCTAAGGGAAGGGAGAGGACGTTGTTTCTATATGAACCATCGGGGAAGCGAAGAGACGATTTGAGGGGATCGCAGGGGAAAGGTGGAAAGTATACCACCAAGCAAGGGGCCATAATCAAATGATGGCTTTTATAATTGATAATTAGAGGGTTGGGAGGGAGAATTAGTCACAACCCGCATGGGGGGTAAGGACTAATATGAAAATGAAAAGGTTTGTATATAAAAATTGCAAGTGGAAAATGTATGTGTCTTGGGAAATTGGATCAAGTTGCAATCACATGAAATCATTGAGTTTTTACATAAAATGAACAACAAAAAAAATAATGAACAACCATCAAAATAAGTACATAACACAACAAATTGATAAAGGAGTTCACCCCTCTCTCGGGCTACATCTCCTGGTCTAGCTTCCAATGGATCATTTTCATTATATGCTCAAATGTGTTAATACAGTGATTTAAAATATTCATAATGCAAAATAGATGGCTCCAATGGCTCCAGAATGTCCAAAACCCCTGTTTGGGCTCTTTCTTCACCTTGTTTGGCCAAAAAATGAGAAAAATACTATTCCTAGAAGATTTTTCCCAATGTTGTTCTCTCTGCTCTCCAAAATGCACCCAAAATACCAAAACTTGGCTCACACACGTTCAAACCTAGCCTCAGCATGATTCCCAAAATGGTGCATCGTTAGCGAAACTTTGGCACCAAATCCAGAGGTCGTGGTCGCATGCACCATGTGGTTGTGACCTGCGGTAACTACCAATCCCCCACGTCGGTTGATCCCATTGGTTCCACACCCTGTTTCTATTGGTGGCTCCATGATGGTTGGTTAAGCGAATTGTATGAATACAGGCTGGGGCTAAGCCCTAGCTCATGGTCCCACTGTGTGTGCGGTGAGTAGGGTTGGGGCTTAGCCTCGACCCTACCGCCAAGTTCTCCGCCAAGTAAACTTAAATATTATCATTACCATTATAGGTTAAGACTCATCTGGTAGGTGGGTTGGTTTCTTGGCCTATGTGCTCATCCATCTACCCAGAGGTCGCTGGTTTGAACCCCGTGGAGCCCAAACCAAAATTTTGTAGGTCGGTGGGGTGCCATGTGGCAGCTCCTGAGTGGGCCACATGACACCTTTCCATTGGCCCACCTAAGCCTCTTCCACCTTCCACGTGTCGACCATTAATTGGTCCACATCATCACTTATCACATCTCCTTCCCAGTCACCCTGCCACATCAACAATACGACTGTACGAACTGTATAGTCAGCTACCATGTCAGCCTGTACAGACTGCACAGTCAGCAAAATTTTGCATGTTTGGGAAAACAGACAGAACACCATATATTTTCCATACAGACTCTATTTGATCCCTTTCAAGTTGTGTTGGGATCGTGAAGACGATATCTATGCAATGAAACCATTTTCGAGCAATTTTGAACACTTTGATTTTTGAGCATTTTTTGATTCCCTAGATCACTCCTCCCCATTCGAAAGATTTTGGACCTCCAAAAGACTATTTCAATCAATATGTAGATGAGGGTACAATTCCCTCACCCTTCCAACCTCAATCCATTTAGTTTTTCTTGGATTTGTGCCTTTGATATCAACACAAAGGTACTCTGCATTCCCTCGTTTCGAAGTTGTTGTTTTTCTGTCAAGGATGGTCTCATGTTGCAATTCTGAAAGATATTATGGCGAGAACTCATCTATTGAAGGAATCTGAACATGATCTCCTTGATCATCAATCAAAGGAGGCTCATATAATCTCAAATTCTCAACATTAACAACTTCATACATTTTCATATAAGGAGGCAAATTCAAACAGAAGGCATTGTTACCAATTTTTCAAGAATCTTAAAAGGTCCATATATGATTGGTTTCATATTTTTAGCTTCTCCTTTAAGCCTCTCTTTGATAATGTAAATCCAAACTTCATCCCCAAATTGGAAACTATTATCAACATGATGTTTTTCATGTCTTGTCTTGTACTTGGCTTGGCTCTTTTCCAACTATTCTTGTACCATTTGATGCACCAATTGAATTTATTCGATGAACTTCTTTGCTCTATCAATGTCATAATAACCATCAATAGAAACATCCTTCCCAAAGATAAAATCTAAAGTAGATTTTGGCATGTAACCAAAACATGCCTCAAATGGAGATTTTTGAGTCGATGAATGCTTATCCCGGTTATAATCATGTTGAATGTAGTGTAGGTGCTCACCCCAATGCTTAGGATACTTGTTGCAATAACCACAAAGAATATGTACTACTTTTTTATTCACCACTTTTGTCTGACCATCAATTTGTGGATGGAATGTTGTGCTCTTTTTCAACTTGGTGTCCATGAGTGCCCATAAGCTTGACCAAAAATTCCCAAGAAATCAAGAATCTCGATCAGAAATAATGGATTTGGGAAACCGAAAATGTACCCATACATGTTGCAAGAACATTTGTGCAGTTTTCTCAGCTGTAACATGCTTCTTACAAGGAATTAAAATACACATTTTTATTAAACGATCAACCACAACATAAAATAATCATGATTATTTTTAGACATAGGTTATCCTCCTACAAAGTCCATGGTAATGCTTTCCCAAGGACGGGAAGGAACTGAAAGTGGAGTATAAAATCCTAAATTTTTGTTGCTAGGTTTACTTGTAGCACATAAAGAACATCCTCTTACATATCGTGATACACTTTCATTCATTTTAGGCCAATAGCAATACCTTTGCAGATTTTCCACTGTCTTGCCTACACCGAAATGGCCAACAATAAGAGAAGAATGTGCATCCCTTATGATGTTGACTCTTTCACCCTATGGAATACATAGCTTGCCAATATGATACAAAATTTTATCATGCACATGGTAATCCAATTCCTCTACTTTGTTAGCTTGACACAAAGTTGCATATACATCTTTAAAATCAACATCTAAAGCATATTGTTCAACATAGCTCTCATGAATGCGAGAATTATGCTTAAGAATAACTGAAGCAATGATAATAGGCCTAGAAAGAATATCAACAACCTTGTTATAAATGCATTTCTTATAACTTATCACCAAGTGGAATTGTTGTAAGAGGCCCATCCATCTGAAATGCATTGCTGGTTGTAGCTTAGTTTGTGATTGCAAGTATTGCAAAGGTTGATGATCAATGTGAATAATAGTTTATTTTCCCAACAAATAATGTTTCCACTTGTTCACACTTTGCACCAATGCATACAATTCCTCGTCATATGTAAGATAATTAACTATTGCACCATTAAAAGTTTCAAAATGAAAACATATGGGCTTGCCATGTTGCAACAAGATTGCTCCCATGGCATATAGTTACTTGCATCTATTTGTATCTCAAATGGTGTCTTAAATTAGGGAGTGCAAGAACTGGAGCTGAACTAATTCTATCCTTCAATGCATCAAAATATTTTTGTTTCTTTCCTCCCCATTGGAAAACCTGCTTAATGCTTGTCACAACATGTAATGGAGTTGCAATTGAGGAAAAGTTAGAAATATATTTTCTTCAATATTGGGATGCTCCCAAAAATATTCTAACCTTTGTTACATTGTTGGGCTTGGGCCAATCTAAAATGACTTTGAACTTTGAGGGATCTATCTTCAATTTCCCCCCTCCAACAATATGTCCCAAATAAACTAATGAAGTCTTTCCAAACTCACATTTAGACATCTTTAAAAACAAAAATTTCTTTCTTCAAGACATCTAAGACTTGTTTCACATGCATAACACGTTCTTCATGAGATTTGGTAAATATCAATGTCATCCAAGTAGAAAATTATACCATCATCAAGAAAAGGCCTTAAAACATCATTCATAACTCTCATGAACATTGCAGGAGCATTACAAAGCTCAAATGGCATAACCATCCATTCATAAAAACCTTTCTTTGTTTTGAAAGTTGTCTTCCATGTGTCTCCTTCAACAATCCTAATCTGATGATAACCACTCCTCAAGTCCAACTTAGTGAAATACACAACATCTTTCAATTGATCAAGCAAATCATTAATTAGAGGAAGAGGATAACGATTATTTACCGTAATCTTGTTCAAGGCTCTGAAATAGACACACATGCGTCATGTGCCATCTTTCTTTGGTACTAAAACAATTGGTGACCCGCATGGTGATGTGCTTGGAATGATAACCCCTTTGTCAAGCAAATCTTGGATTTGTTTTTTGATTTCAACATTCTCCATGACTGACATCTTTTACGAGGAAAATCTCTCTATGGATAGGGTAAACCACAACAGACGGAAATGACTGCAGAAACCAACTCTCTTCTCAAGTATGCTATGAAAACAAAATGCTAGCAAGACAAGATAAAAGGCCTACCTCGTCCAGACATGTGATGAAGTCCACTATTGAGCACTTGACCCAAAGAAATGTACTCGCAACTAGTCCTCAACAACCAAGTAACGCAAGAATATGGTGATATTATATAATTTTAGCACATTCAATAGCATAATCCATTAATAAACAAGACAAATACGCCAATGGAATAATAATTCAAATATTTGCAAGATATCAATTGGATGGGAAAAGAGTATTTCTATTAATATATGATCAAAAGAAATGAAAATGTTACAGACTTCTGTGTCGACACTATTCATAATCGAGAAACTAAGTTCCTTCTAGTTGGGCCTCCACCACTTCAATCCTCCACCAAAGGCAAGCTCATAAGAGAGAAACAATGAAGTTCTCAATCAATAAGGGAAGATCTTGGGGGCTGAACACTGTGTTCAGACTTAAAGGACAAAGGGATGCAAACTCATTATGAAGTAAATAATTCCTCCAGAGTAACTTTGCACTCAAAGTTGAATTCTTTCTCCTCTTTCCATAGATCGGAATTGGCCCATTTATAGCCTTCAAAATGGAACTGAAGGGTCGAGTAGGAACGTTTATAGTATATGGAAGGCCAATGATCATAGATCTCATGTCGTGACATGGAAACCTGACATTAATTTTCATTTTCTGGTACAAATCCCGATGTACGCGGGGTGTAGTGGAGAAGCCTGCGTATACGCATGTTGTATAGTAGGCAAGACGCGTACATGTGGAAACATATTTATTTTTGGCTCTGGATTTTACAAACAGGGATAATAAGTCTGCATGGGGAAATGGAAAAAGTCCTTCTATGCAAGATTTTATAGGGTGAGGCAAATATTGCTATAACAACATCTTGTACATGCCAATGTTTGGAAGAGGACAATCTTGCTGCAATTGGATCTCATGTTGGATACCTCTTTTAGGAAGAAATCCTTTTGGCTCTTGAAACATCTCATCATATTTGTTAACAACCTCATACAAATCAGATTTTAACTTTGCCTCACATCCTTGGAAAGCTTCTTTTTCAACATTGTTTTTGGGTTTGATCATCAAGAATACAAATTTCTTACTAGCATTGACTAACCTCTTCATTTGTCGAGCATTTACAAGTGACAAATTCAACTTCTTGGTATGTTCTCTAACAATGTACTCAACTCCATTTTTAAACAAATGATATTTGTTCTCATGAAGATGAAAGATGGCTCTCCTATCATATAAATATGAGCTTCCCAAAACAATACCACAAATATCCAATGGAATGACATCGAGCTCTACCTCATCTATAAAGTTTGCAGTGATGGAAAATATTAATTTACATCTCCTAGTCACATGCAATTTTGCATTGTCACATATCCAACCTAAAGGATATGGTTTAGGATGAGGAGTAGTTTCCAATTTTAGTTTCTTGACAATGTCTTAAGAAATGAGGTTTGCTTGTGAACCAGTATCAAATAGAGTATCTATCTTGGTATGCTTTGAAATAACCTTTATGTGGAAAATCTATATTCTTTCTTTTTCATGTTGAGTTTCATTGAGGCTACTACTTGAAGAACTAGTACTGGAAATAATGTCCTTACCTTGAAAAACCATGGTTGTGATTTTTGTTTCATCTCCAGAATCATATCCTAAATCATGTTGTGTAGTTGCACCAGTCTTTGGTTTCCCTTTGTTGTTGAACTTTGAGGGTCTCTTTTCAGAATGAAGTTTCCAAAAGTGGTCTTCATCATGGCCATATTTTGAACAATGTTTACATGAGAGTTTTTCTCCCTCTTTCTTGACTAAAGAATTCTTCTTTCCTTTTCCTTTGAATTTCCCCTTTCCTTTGTCTCCATTATAAAATGGCTTCTTGCTGCCCTCTTGAGGAACATTCTTCCCTCTTGCTTCTAAATGAGTTTCCTCTACACGAACTTCATCTATATTTGTAGGGTTAAACATAAGGATTGTGTGTCACAAGTAGCTATGCAATCCTCCAATGTATTTGAGTAATGTTTCTTGAGAACATAAATCTATGCCCAAAATCAAAGCTCTTCTCCTAAATTATTGAGTGTAGCTTTTCACATTTTTCCCTTTAGCTTGCTTAAAGTTTTGGCAATTCATGATAGCTTTCTACATGTATGCTAATGGATAAAATTCCCTTTTAATTGCAACAATAAAACCATTCCAAGAGGATAAGAATTTAACATGTTTCTTCATGTCCTCTTGAGTTTTGGCTTCCCACCAAATGAGTGGTGCACCTTCCAAACTAAGAGAAGCAAGTTGAATCTTAGTTTCATCATCATGGATTCTTTGTATCCTACAATACACTTAAATCCGATGAATCCAATTATCCAATTTCTCAGCATTTACCTCTCCATTGTACATAGGCAATTCAAAATTAATATCAAGCTTAAGAAAAAGAGTTTGTGAAGGAGTTTTACCATGTTCTTTTGGAGGATTTGGAGATGGTTGTGAAATGGTAGAAGAAGTGGAAGATGGAGGTGAAGGAGGTGGTGTGTCACCATTTCCTCCATTTCCTTTTGGAGTTTTATCACCATTACCTTCATTACCATTTTTGTCATATCATAAAAGGATTTTCTTTAAGTTTCCTCTTTTGAAGTAGGAATTTCATGACTCTCCTCATGAGCCATACTTGGTGAATGTCTCCTTGAAACTTGAGGTGATTGAATTTTTCTCCTTCTTGAAAGTTGAGAATTGGCTCCACAAGTTGTCCTTTCCCTCCTGTGAGCTTAAACCTTGTAATCATTAGAAAACAAAACACTTGCAAACAAATCAAACCTTCAAAAACCTTTTCTCTGATACCAACTGATCTGAAAATGAAAAGGTTTGTATATAAAAATTGCAAGTGGAAAATGTATGTGTCTTGAGCAATTGGATTAAGTTGCAAGCACATGAAATCATTGATTTTTTACATTAAATGAACAACAAAAATAGTATTGAACAACCATCAAAATAAGCACATAACACAACAAATTGATAAAGGAGTTCACCCCTCTCTTGGGCTACATCTCTTGGTCCAGCTTCCAATGGATCATTTTCATTATATGCTCAAATGTGTTAATATAGTTCTTTGCAATGATCAGAATGAAAAATAGATCGCTCCAATGGCTCCATAATGTCCAGAAACCCATGTTTGGGCTCTTTCTGCACCTGGTTTTGCCAAAAAATGAGAAAAATACTCTTCTTAGAAGTTTTTTCCCAATGTTGTTGTCTATGCTCTCCAAAATGCACCCATAATGCCAAAACCTAGCTCACGCACATTCAAACCTAGCCCCGACATGATTCCCACCGCGTGGGAGAAAATGGCACACTGTTAGCAGATCTTTGGCACCCGATTAAGATTTCGTGGTCGCATGGACCATGTGTTCATGACCTGTGCTAACTACCAATCCCCCACGTCGACTGGTCCCATTGTTTCTGCACCCTATTTCCATTGGTGGTTCCACATTGGTTGGTTAAGCGAATTGTATGACTATGGGTTGGGGATAATCCCTAGCCCATGGTCTCGCCATGTGTGCGGTGACGAGGGATGGGGGTTAGCCCCAACCCTGCCTCCAAATTCCCCTCCAAATAAACTTAAATATTATCATCACCATTATAGGTTAAGACTCATCCAGTAGGTGGGTTGGTTGCCTGGACTATGCGCTCATCCATCCACCCGGAGGTCACCGGTTTGAACCCCACGAAGCCCAAACCAAAATTTTGTAGGTTGATGGGGTGCCACATGGTAGCCCTTGAGTGGGCCACGTGGCACCCTTTCATTGGCCCACCTAAGCCTCTACCACCTGCCATGTGTCAACCATCGATTGGTCCACATCAACACCTATCACATCACCTACCCAATCACCCTACCACATCATCAATAAAACTATACGGACTATACAGTAAGCTGCCACGTCATCCTATACGGACTATACAGACTGCACCATCAACAAAATTTTGCTTATTTGGGAAAACAGACAGAACACCATCTCTTTTAAATACGAAATTCGTTTGAGCCCATTCAAGTTGCGTTGGGATCATGAAGATGAGATCTACGCAATGAAACCATTTTCGAGCAATTTCGAACACTTTGATTTTTGTGTGTTTTTTGATTCCCTAGATCAAGGACCTAACATCAGGGGGACTTCAACACAAGGCTGTTTGGAATTGGATGAGAGTAAAAAAGAAGGACAATGATGCTTACCCAGAGAAGAGCTTTGCGATACTGTTGAGATGCACCTTGGACCTTCCTCCAACTCCACCACACTCCTCACTTTAGATGCTTTGCATTAAAACTGATACTCCTGTTAGGGTCCTATAATATAGTCATTTGTTTTCCAATCATCTAGTTGAGAATTTTTCTAATCAGGTTGAAAATGCTTTCATGATGAGGTGCTCAGGAGTAATGGTCTAGTTGTGTATCCAAGGTTGTCACATGGTAATTTGGAATTATGATGCATCCATATAAGTTTGTTGAAGGTTTAGAGTGGAAAAATTAGGAATTTCATGAATTGGGTTCATGTTTTAATTATAGCAACAAGTTTGATTTTTGGTAGCTAAAATATCAAAATCTTATAGCCGTTAGCTACCAAAAGTTAAAACTTCATTAGCTAAATGACTTATTCACGCCTATCATTAGCTGCCAAAATTCCTGAATATCTCAAGCATTTAAAAGGGTCTCATCACTCTCACATCGATGATGGTACATCAGTCATCATTTGTGGTTATGCTGCCAAAACCGCTCTCGGTCATCATTCATATGAATTTCAAAAGGGATCATGATTCATTTAAAAATTGTCCAAATCAAGCAATCATAACCCTAGATCATGCCCATGCAATCTAATCGATCCTGAGAGAACGATCATGAGTTTTCGCATACACTGAATCGATCGATTGTCATTTTTAGTTGTGTTAAATCTTCCCATAGTCAACCAAACCCTTTCATCCTTTGACTCTATTCTAAATCTCACTATTTTATCTCTCCTCCATTTGAATCCACCTTCTCTCTTTACATACCCTAGATCCTTTGTCATCAACCCAGTTTTAAATCATTTCTAACAAGTTTTGGTGATGAAGAGCTCAACAGGAGGTGCCCTTTTGAGGAAGGAATTACAGGATACTTCATACCTGGAGGCACACCCTAAGGCCTATGAACTATTCAAATAGGTTGGATGCTACAATTTCTGCCAAAATCTCCAGGGGTACCATCAGGGTATCACAAAAGCATTTGCCAAGAGCTTTGATGGCTTTAAGGTTCAACTTGGCTTGTTGGGATGAAGATAGATGAAGCTAGTGTTGTAGTAGCCAAAGAAATTCCTAGTGAAGGAGAGGGGTGGTTTAATACCACCTCAATCAAGGAAATTGATTTCAGATCATTCCTCAAAGAAGAACATCAAAATATGAAATGGCAGAAAGATATTCCCAGGACCTACTTGGAGGAGAAATGACAAACATCGCTAAAGATGATTCAAGTTTACATCACTTGTGATGGGAGATATGGAAGGACCATGCTCTACCACTTCAGATTTCTCCTCCATTTCACAGGTAAGAAACTTATGAATATGCCCTTTTACCTCCTTAAGAGTCTTACGAAGATGGCTTCTAAATTTTAGGCCAAGCCTCAGACAACTAGCAACAGTCTATTTCATCATGGTCTGATCAAATTGATAGTCTTAGAGGAGCTCAGCAAAAGGAATAAGTCTTGGGACTTCCTTCTATTTTGGGGAGAATTTGGGCAAGAAGATCAACCAAGGAAAGGAGCAACACCCTCACAAGAATTAACCTCCCCAAAAACCAGTAAAAGAAAAAGAAGAGCATTATCACTTGTAGAAACTACCACAAAGGTTTCTCCATCAAAATCACAAAAAACAAAAAGGAAGTTAGAGTTTGGAAAAAATGCAAAGGATCAAGGAAACGCTACAGTAACAAATGTCCTAAACCTGCCATATTGTGATTATGATTCAAAGCCATTAGATGTAGAAATGGAAACAGAGCCATTAGTTGTAGAAATGGAAACCCTTTAAGAATCTGGAACACCATCAAAGAAGAAGGTTAGCGAAAAACCTAAGATCCAGAAATTGAAAGAAGAAATTGTTGAGCTAAAGGTGCGAGAAAGGCATATGAAAGGAGAGAATGAGACTCTTAAGAAGTCATCCCTCAAAATTCGATATACATTAGATCAGTTGGCCATCAAATATGAGACTGTAAAAGAAAAGAATAAGAATCTCTACAAACAAAATAGCAGACTGCAGAACATGAACAAGGTTTTGAGATTCAAACTTGTCCACAAAAAGATAACACCCAAAGCTCACCTCAGGCTTGATACTCTCACTGAAGCTACCCTTGATTTCAAATGAAGTGGTTATAATAGATGAATCAGGTTTGAAGGGAAACTCAACCATTTTTTACTAAGTTTGGGAGCAGTTACAAGTTTCGCCAGCTAAGAACAGTTTCAAAATCCGCAATTAGCTGCTGAAAATCGTTCCCAAAAAATGGGCAGCTAAATACACTCTGTTTTGGCCTCGTTAGCTACCGAAAGTTTTTTTATCAGCAAAAAACAAAGAGATCTCCTCATATCAAAGAAAATGGATTCTTCAATGATCTTGAAGGCTTCCACAACGTTTTTCTAGTTGTGACTCATCCTCAATATGTTGTTGTCAAGTTAAGATCGAATTGTATTTGGTTATTAAAAAAAATCAAACTCTGTCCTAGATTTTGGGATTTTGTTGTAACCTCCAAAATTTTAGGATACGAGTCGGAAAGCAGTCTTTGATATTTTTACCCTTTCAGTGGTAAAAATTGAATATATTGTTTTGAACTCAAGTTATATGATATGATTTTGAAATGAGATCAAATATATATTTTGGGGTAAGATCATAAATTAGGTAGTTTAAAAAATATCTAGAAAAGGATCTAACCCCCTACTCTGTAGGGTTTGAATGTACTGGGATACTATAAAAGATAGAATATAGTATAGCATAAGGGTTGGAACTGAAGGGAAGGATGGTACATCTATTGTAAAGATCTTGAGGAGGTTGTAAGTGATCCATTTTGATGAATACAAAGACAATATGTTTCCAGATTCATGTGTCATAGTCATGTGGTGAAGTGCTTCTTGATGTAACTTGTTCTTCTATGGTTTCACATGTGGTTTTACTTTCTTTATTGTTTATAAGAATATTATGTTCAGGATTTGTCTCAGACACCCTATTCTGTCTTAAAACAATATTCATGTTTTCTTCTGAAGTTTGAATGTAGAATTCAGATAGCATTGCTCTGCATTTGAAGTGAACCCTAATTTGTTCCTCTTTTCACACCTCACAAACTACAAGGATCCACTGACATGACTGCCTTTCCTTGTTACATATGATCTCAGTTATTCCTTCACTGGATCACCTTTAACCTTTTGACTCCATTTTTCCCAATGGCCCTCTTCTGATGTCTCAACCAAAAACTCAAAAACAAACCTTCTACTCTCATAACCAGCCTAATATCGAATACAAACAAAGTTAAATCATACAGAGAGATCCCTCTATGAGTCTTGGAGAGATAGATCCAGGACTCCAAGTGGTTTTGTGGTTACCTCTGTCAATTTATCCTTTAGCCTGAGAAATTACAGAGTGCTAACATAGTGGTGACCATACTGGGGAACTGTTCCTCAGAAAGCATAGCAAGTTCCAGATCTGATTATTGATGGTGGACAACGACCAGACACAAGAAGGATGAAATCATTCACCCGACGACTCCAATCAACTCCAGATCAGTTCCAATTCGAAGACTCCACTGGAGGAAGAACCTGAAATATGACCAAGAAATCTGGAAAGATCAGGTATTCAAGCCCAAATTGTATTCAAGATATTTTTGGCTTTATCTGTAATTACATTCTATCTTATTATGATCTTGTTCAAGAGTGTATTGCTGAAGTTTATAGTGATCATTTTCAACCTGTAGAACCTCAAAGGATTGAGCCCATCCCTATAGCTTTGGTATTCAATCCAATACATGTAGAAATACCATATAGTTATAAACTCCCTACTTTACCTCCTATACCTGTAAAAGTCCCAGAAAGATACAAGCCTCTGTTTTTTCCTCCTATTCTCCATGACCTCCCAGCCAATTACAACAATAATCTGCCCAGGTTTGATGGAGAAATTGTGAAGATCCTTGCTGAAAGGCACATCCAAAGTCTTGAGTATTTTCTTGATCTGTTTGAGGTGGAAGAAGATGATGTCTGTATCAAGATGTTTTCATTGATAATTTTCCAGCTGCAAGCATTGATAATTTTCATCAATTTGTGAAAATTTTCCTGGATAGATGGGTGATTAGGGGAAAAGTCTTTCTCATCTTAGAAGAATATGACCATTTAAAAAGACAACCAGGGGAGACAATACATCACTTTTCATCCAGGTTCAATAAGGTGTATCATGTAATGCCGGCTAATCTAAGGCCACCCCCAGGATTATCTCACTTGCATTACCCAGATGCCTTCGATCCAGAGATGACATTCCAATTAAGAGAAAGGAACACTGCAACCCTTGAAGAAATGCAAAAAATTACAGTTGATGTGGAAGATAACCTACTGAACAAAGAGGCAAAGTTGAAAGCAATGGAGAAGGATAGAATAGAAAATGAACATCTTATATCTTCAGAGATAAAAATAGATATTTTGAGAAACAAAATCAACGAAGTGATGCACAAGATTAGTAGAAAATATGAACTTGTTGTTCAACGATTACATGTTTCATTAATTCCAGAGAAGACAAGGATCCATGTATCCAATTATTTTGCAGCTCATCCTCGGTATCCTAAACCACCAAATGATTAATTCATGTATTCAATCCATGACATAGCCAAAGATGAAGCTCAAAATCAGATGGTGGTGGAAAAATCTCTCGAGATGATGTGCATGTTTGATGACCTTGCATATACAGATTATTTTACCGGATATGATCATCATGATGATGATTATATGTTTGAGATTAAGGATAATTTTTCAAAGAAACCATCACTATCTCCATGGGGAGAAGAAGCCCAATTATCACAATACAAAAATGGCCATCAAACTTTGCATACCAAGCAATATTTCAAGGAGAAAATTGGAGAAATTTTTCAAGTAAAAGAAAAATGTATGCCCCTGTGTTTTGCCTCATTCCTGAGAGAACATTGCAAGCAGATTGTAACTAGAAAGAGAGGAATGTTCTAATGAATCAATTGAGGAAAACATGGATGATCTAGAACCTTTTTCAGATCCATAATTTCGGTCCCTAAGTCATCTTGAATATCAAATCTCAGATGAAATCACAGAGTCTGAAATAGATAATGAACTGATTCGGTTTGATTCCCCGCCCTTATGCTTTAATTCATTTCATATTGTGAAAGGGAATCTTGGTCACATTGTGGTTGAAGATCATGGGAGAAATCATGAGGTGTTAGTAGAACCAATGTTGCAGCCATCTAAAGCACTAAATGACCCAATAGCTGATATGTTGGATGGTTTGTGTTTTCAAAGTCAGTTTCCATTTACGCGTAATGATTTCAAAAGCTGTTATGATATGGATATGATCAGACAGTCTTCTCCATTGTGTTGTTCAGTAGAAGTATCAGTACAAAAATCTTTAGATAAAATACAAACATGTTCCGAGGTGTTCGAAGACATGGAGAGCACATGTGTGGTACCTGGTCATGAAGTTGAATTGACTGAGTCAGAATATCTAGTAATGGGTCGAGTCTATCTTGATCCAGTAGCTATTTATATGGAGAAATCATTCATCACATAGCCACAATACATTTCTAGTATTTATGTTGTCTGTCAGGTTTATCAAGCTCCTTGTAATGAAGATTAGGCTGGAAATCTCTATTACATATCATTAACAGATCTGTTTCTAAGTTGGGTGAAAAATAGTGAAAGAGCCAAGGTACCAGATCCAATATTTGATTGGTTATATTGGATATTCCATATTGATTAAGGTCATGCATTCTAATGTTTAGAATAGGGTTATATGTGCATAAATAAGTTTACCAGATAAACATCTTTTCAATTATCATATTTACAGTATGCAAATAAGCTTGTTGGTCAAGTAGGTGGTCTATATTATTTTTGTTTCACTTCAAAAAGTTAGTCAAAGTCAAAATGGATGATCAGTTGGTTTTCAGTCACTAAGTGGCAAGACAGATCAATATATAGGTTGTGGGACCAACCCAATGGGTAAGGCATTGATTTACGAATCCAGAGATATGATATTCTTGACACCGCCTCAGGAGATACCATCCCCAATTGGAGCCTATGTTAGGGTCCTATAATATAGTCATATGTTTTCCAGTCATCTAGTTGGGAATTTTTATAATCAGGTTGAAAATGTTTTCATGATGAGGTGCTCAGGAGTAATGGTCCAGTGGTGTATCCAAAGGTTTTCACATGGTAAGTTGGAATTATGATGCATCCATATACGTTTTTTGAAGGTTTAGAGTGGAAAAATCATGAATTTCATGAATTGGGTTCATGTTTTAATTATAGCAGCAATTTTGATTTTCGGTAGCTAAAAGATCAAAATCTTATAGTCGTTAGCTATCGAAAGTTAAAAATTTCGGTAGATAAATGGCTTATTCATGCATATCATTAGCTGCCAAAAGTACTGAATATCTCAAGCATTTAAAAGGGTCTCATCACTCTCATATCGACGATGGTACATCAATCATCATTTGTGGTTATGCTGCCAAAACCGCTCTTGGTCATCATTCGTCTGGATTTCAAAAGGGATCATGATTCGTTTATCCCTTGTCCAAATCAAGCAATCATAAACCTATATCGTGCCCATGCAATCCAATTGATCCTGAGAGAACAATCATGAGTTTTCCCATACACTAAATCGATTGGTTGTCGTTTGTGGTTGTGTTAAATTTGCCCATAGTCTCCCAAACCATTTCATCCTTTGACTCTATCCTAAATCTCGCTGTTTTATCTCTCCTCCATTTGAATCCACCTTCTCACCTTACATACCCTAGATCCTCTGTCATCGACCCAGTTTTAAAGAATTTCTAACAAGTTTTGGTGATGAAGAGCTCAACAGGAGGTTCCCTTATGAGGAAGAAATTGCAGGATACTTCATACCTTGAGGCACACCCTAAGGCCTGTGAACTATTCTAAGAGGTTGGATGCTACAATTTCTACCAAAATCTCCAGGGGTACCATCAGGGTATCACAGAAGCATTTGCCAAGAGCTTTGATGGCTTTAAGGTTCAACTTGGGCCTGTTGTGATGAAGATAGATGAAGCTAGTGTTGCGGTAGCCACATAGATGCCTGGTGAAGGATAAAGGTGGTTTAAGACCACCTCAATCAAGGAAATTGATTTAAGATCATTCCTCAAAGAAGAAAATCAAAATATGAAATGGAAGAAATATATTCCCAGGAGCTACTTGGAGGAGAAATGGAAAACATTGATAAAGATGATTTAGGTTTACATCACTTGTGAGGGGAGATATGGAAGGACCATCCTCTACCACTTCAGAATGCTCCTCCATTTCATAGGTAAGAAACCTCTGAATATGCCCTTTTACCTCCTTAAGATTCTTACCAAGATGGCTTTTAAAGTTCAGGCCAAGCCTAAAAAACATAGCAACAATCTATTTCATCATGGTATGATCAAATTGATAGTCTTAGAGGAGCTCAGCAGAAGGAATACGTATTAGGAATTCTTTTTGTTTTGGGGAGAATTTGGGCGAGAAGATCAACAAAAGAAAGGAGGAACTCCCTCACAAGAATTAATCTCCTCAAAAACTAGTAAAAGAAATAGAAGAGAACTATCACCTGTAGAAACTTCCACAAAGGTTTCTCCATCAAAATCACAGAAAACAAAAAGGAAGTTAGATTTTGGAAAAAATGAAAAGGATCAAGGAAAAGATATAGTAACAAATGTCCTAAACCTACCATATTCTGATTCTAATTTAGAGCCATTAGTTGTAGAAATGAAAACAAAGCCATTAGCTGTAGAAATGGAAACCCCTGTAGAATCTGGAACACCAACAAAGAAGAAGGTTAGCAAAAAACCTAAGATCCAGAAACTAAAAGAAGAAATTTTTGAGCTAAAGGTGCTAGAAAGACATCTGAAAGGAGAGAATGAGACTCTTAAGAAGTCATCCCTCAAAATTGGATCTGCATTAGATCAATTGACCATCAAATATGAGACTGTAAAACACAATAATAAGAAGCTCTACAAACATAATAACAGATTGCAGAACATAAAAAAGGTTTTGAGATTCAAGCTTGTCCACAAAAAGATAAAATCCAAAGCTCACCTTAGGCTTCATACTCTAGTCGAAGCTTCCCTTGATTTCAAATGAGGTGGTCATAATAGATGAAGCAAGGTCGAAGGGAAAATCAACCATTTTTTACTAAGTTTGGGAGTAGTTACAGGTTTCTCCAGCTAATAACAGTTTCAAAATCCACAATTAGCTGCTGAAAATCATTCCTAGAAAATCGACAGCTAAATACACTTTGTTTTGCACTTGTTAGATGCCAAAAGTTTTGTTATCAACAGAAAACACAGAGATCTCCTCAGATCAAGGCAAATGGATTCTTCAATGATCTCGAAGGCTTCCAAAACATTTTTTCAGTTGTGACTCGTCCTCAATATGTTGTTGTCAAGTTAAGATCGAATTGTATTTGGTTATTAAAGAAAATCAAAGTCTATCCTATATTTTGGGATTTTCTTGTAACCTCCAAAATTTTAGGATATGAGTCAGCAAGCAGTATTTGATATTTTTACCCTTTCAGTGGTAAAAATCGAATATATTGTTTTGAACTCAATTTATATGATATGATTTTGAAAGGAGATCAAATCTCTATTTTGGGGTAAGATCATAAATTAGGTAGTTTCAGAATTATTTAGAAAAGGATCCGACCCCCTACTCTGTAGGTTCTAAATGTATTGGGATACTATAAAATATAGAATACAGTATAGCATAAGGGTTGGACCTGAAGGGAAGGATGGTACATCTATTGTAAAGATCTTGAGGAGGTTGTAAGTGATCCATTTGGATGAATACGAAGACATTATGTTTCGAGATTCCTGTGTCATAGTCATGCGGTGAAGTGATTCTTGATGTAACTTGTTCTTCTCTGGTTTCACATGTTGTTTTAACTTTCTTTATTGTTTATAAGAAGATTATGTTCAGGATTTGTCTCAGACACCCTGTTCTCACTTAAAACAATATTCATGCTTTCTTCTGAAGTTTGAATGTAGAATTCAGATAGCATTGCTCTGCATTTGAAGTGAACCCTAATCTGTTCCTCTTTTCACACCTCACAAACTACAAGGATCCACTCACGTGACTACCTTTCCTTGTTACATATGATCTCAGTTATTCCTTCACTAGATCACCTTTGACCTTTTAAATCCATTTTTCCCAATGGCCCTCTTCTTATGTCTCAACCAAAATTTCAAAAACAAACCTTCTACTCTAATAACTAGCCTTATATCTAATACAAACAAAGTTAAATCATATAGAGAGATCCCTCTCTGAGTCTTGGAGGGATAGATCCAGGACTCCAAGTGGTTTTTTGGTTACCTCTGTCAATTTCTTCTTCAGCCTGAGAAATTACGAAGTGCTAACAACTCCTTCCTCGGCATACACTCTTCGTCGCAGGCCTCAGACTGAGTTTTTTTTTCCTTCCATAATTTCTTGAAGGGATTCCTTGATCCCAAAGAGAATGTTCATTGAGCTTGGGTGTGCCTTACCCTGTGACATTCATAACAATGAAAAGGAATGTGCTAGTAATCAATACGATGGACCCAAGAGAAGCTACCAACTTCTAATTCAATTTCCTCTAACAAACCATCTTGAACATCAATTTCTACATGCAACCAAGCCGGCCTCTCACTAACCCAACCACCTCGTGTGACCTCAGGAGATGCAACATAGCCTACCATCTTGTGTACAACATGTATGTCATATGTACAAGCACCCATGACTTCCAACCAACTTTAAAGATGCAAATTTTGGCCGGGGACGATGCATATGACCCTCTTGTTCGAAGGTTTGGCTAAATGTGGTTGTCTAAGAGACAACGACCTCCTTCAAACTATTATTTGTCAGTCAATGGTCTCCTTAGATAAGGAATTGCTAGTATTTAGAGATAAAATTAGAAGCTCTGTTGCACAATTACAATAGTCATTTCTCAAGAGCCCTTGATCTCAAGGCTCTAATGGATGGTAGATATATGTTAGTTATTGACGTCCTTAAAAATACTAAGAGGATGAAATTCTAAAGAAAATCCACATCGTTATACCTGGAATTGATTTTCACACTATTAAAATAAACACAAGCAACAATTAAATATTAATAGGAGCGTTATATCAAACACATAAAGAGGTTATTACTGCACAAAAAAACAATCATATAATGGAAACACTAATTTTTACCTAAAAAAACAAATGTGAATGCTTAGCTCTCTTCTTTTGATAATCTTTAGTTACAATACAACTCATGGGTCTTTGTACATTCTACTCTCTTGAATAGTTCTAGCAAATTAGGGTAATGGGAATGCCAAAAATAAATCTGACATTTTAGTAATCTTTTCTCTCTTTTTTTCTCCTATTTTTCTTTTTCTATCATTTAATTCTTTTCTTTCTCTTTTATCTCATTAATTTTTAAAATTTGTCATTTATCTTTTTCCTACTTACCCATTCTTACAATCATTACTTAGCCGGATCCATTTTGGATCATTTAAAATCTCCGTATCTAAAGACCATTGCAATGGAAACAGGGGAGTGTGTATAAAGATATTGGGATCATAAACTAACTCATGCATTTGCAATAGAAATAGGGGAGTGTTGGGATGATAAACACATTCAAAGTTTTAAATGTCACAGGTTTACGCGCTCTAGCTTTTAGTGATAAATTTCATCTTCAAGAAAAAGCGGACGCTGCAATGGTTAATTGTTGTTTACGCAGAGATACATTTACGCTGCTCCTTTTCTTTGAATATTCCAACGGTTCAGAGACACAAAAGAGAAGGCCCAAAATGTTGATTGATAAGACCATTGGGACATGTGGAATGAGGATAATTAATTATTATATTAATATTATATTAATGTATATAAATTCTATTATTATTAATATTATATATTATTGACACTAAATTGGTGTATGAGACTTCCTTGTTTATGGGACAAGGGATCCCCCTCTGCACAGGGATTTGACTAGTAAAGTTTACGAAGGTATACATACCCTACCCCCTTTGGATTTGAGCCTATGACCTCTTAAGAAGAAACACATGTTCTTAACCATTAGGCCCACTCACGCTATATATATATAAAATATTTATTAATTAAATAATACATAAATAATGCAATGTATTAATTAATTTATACATTAATGTATAATGTAAGATATATTATCCAATTTATACATTAATACATTAATTAATGCATACATTAAATACATTATTAATAATATATTTATTAGTATTATTAATACTCTAAGATATTAATATTTATATTTATATAAAACATTAATATTGATATTAAAACATAAAATTACAGAATTAATACATTAAAAAAAATCAATACATTATTAAAGTATTAATACCTTCATAAATAAATTATTAAATTATTAATACATTAATAATACATTATAATAATGTATTAACTCAATATTATACATATATTAATAAAATACTAACAAATACATTACTTAATAAATTATAATAATATATTACCTCATACTTTAATAATGTATTATTAATATCTTATTTTATTAATGTATTAATACATTATTAATAATATATTAATGTTAAAGTAATACATACATTATTATAAAATAACAATATATTATTATTATTAATACATTATTATACATTGATAAAGTAATATATGAATAAAACATTCATACATTTAAAAATGTATTAAAGTAATAAAAAATACATCAAAATATTATTTTAAAGTACTAATGCATTAATAAAATATTTATACAATAATAAAGTAATACATTAATTAATAAAATATTTATACAATAATAAAGTAATACATTAATGAGCTCTGTAACTTAGGTTTAGGGTTTCAGCCGCACTGTCACAACCTTTGCCCCGCGGGGGCTCATGACTCTGAAGGAGGGAGGGCTGACAAGAACCTCCTACAGCCAGGTAACAACGAATGACATCTTGGGAGAGGGATTAAGCGGCCCACGTTCGAGCCCCCTCTGAATTTATGCTCAAAGCTCGTAATGGAAGGACATTTCAAGGACAAAGAGATGGATGTTGACTCGGTTAATCCGCTAATACCTGCAATAGCGTCGGTGCCATGGCTACCAGGAAAATGCATCCCACAAGCACCGCAAGCCCTAAAGTACATCATCAGTTCACCGCGCATTGAGGAACAAAAGAAATATATGAGGGACTACGCGTTAGTAGGCAAATTCTTAGGGCTCTCGCCCTTAGAACGAGACCTGATTAAATGGATACAGTAATGGTGGAAGCCAAAGGGGCATTATGAACGACAACTGGGCTCCAAGGGATTCTTCACCATCATCCTGCACAACCTGGAGGACTGCAACCGTATTTTTTATTGAGGGCCTTACTTCTTCAACTCAGCAGGACTTTTCCTAAGGTTCTGGACAGAGAAGTTCATCCTGGAAAAGGAAGTCTTTGCACATGCACCAGTATGGATCAGACTATACTCCTTACCCCAGGAATTCTGGCTAGAGGAGGTTCTGGCAGGCATAGGTAACACCATTGGGGTTTATGTGAAATCATCGGAGGCCACAAAGAAAAGAATATATACCTCATATGCACGCATCTGTGTATACCTGAACATAGCCAAGCCACTCTCGGGATCTATAATCCTAGAGTACCACGACGAAGATTGGGTGCAAACCATCGACTATGAACATATTCTTTTTAGATGTCAGAAATGCCATAAGCATGGACACCTCTTCAGAGATTGCCCCCTCAATGCTGCGCACAAAGAAGGGAATACAGAGGCTGTCAAAGACAGGGATGGATTCATTCCAACATCTGGGAAGAAAAGACAAGCAGGGAGAAAACATGTAACTTAGACAAATAATGATCCGTCCACTAGAAATAAATATGAAATACTAAAAGATCAACCGGAGAATCCCTCAGACCCTAAAAACCCCAAAGATTTCCAGAAGGAAAGTACACCCCAACAAATAGGCATAGGGGGTAAAGAACCAATACAGGGAAAGGATCCAAACAACCTGACAATAGATCCAGATACTAGAATGGAGAGCCACATGCAACAAGAGGATGGAGATGCCGAGATGGATCTTGATGAGCAAGAACTAGTAGGAGTGGACCTGGAGCATCTAGAGGATGCTTATCGAAACCCAAAAACTGTACACCATACCCCCGGACCAATTGCGGAAAGTGCACAAAGTTTTCCTCAACTCCTCAGCTGGATCCTCAGCCAGATCCAGTAAGGGTTTGGGAATACAGGGTAATCAGTCAAAGGGTCAGATAAAACCACAGAAAGATGAAAAGAAAAGGGGAAGGAAATCAACAAACAAGCTTATAAAAGAGATCGGTCACTTCATGGTGAACTCTGATCAAATCCACCTTATCTCGGACAATTTCCCCCCTCTCCCTCCCCCCTCTTCCTCATGAAGATCATCTCATGGAATATAAAAGGTCTCATGGACGTAGCAAGAAGAAGTTGCTAAAAGATCTGATTTTGGCAGAAAAATCAGACATCATGCTACTTCAAGAAACAAAATGCACCGCCGAGGACATAGATAGGCTCCTCCCCTATTGTTGGAAGCAAGGAGAGGTGGTTTCCATAGCAGCTACCGGAATGGCAGGAGGCCTAGCTACGATATGGAACCCCAACACAACCATCTTGGAAAAATTCACCACTACCAATTGGCCCATTACAACAGACTACAGACTCATTGGCTCCAACAAACCTGGTTGTCTTACTAATGTCTATGGGCCAGCCAGCCCTGGGGATAAGTAGGCCTTTCTCAGCAACCTGGAGTACCTATCCACCTTAGTCGATAGCTACAAATGGATGGTTAGGGGAGACTTCAATCTCATTCGCAACCCGAAGGAGAAAAAATGAGGCACTCAGCACCTGGATCGGGAAGCCAGTGACTTCGGTAGTTTTATTGACAACAACAACCTCATAGACCTAGAAACACCCAATGGCACTCACACCTAGACAAACATAAGAAATGGAACTCATCAAATTGCCTACAGACTGGATTGTTTCCTGATTTTTGAATACCTCATGCTGGAGGGCACAGCTCTGGAGTCAAGGATTTTAGATTAGCATGGTTCAGATCATTGGCCCATCCATCTTTGGCTAGAGGTGTTGGCCACCCCAGGTCGAAAACCCTTCAGATTTGAAATTTTTTGGCTCAGCCACCCAGATTTTCACAACAAGATCTAGGCTTGGTGGGAAGAGGCAGAGATACCCCATGGCTCCAAAATGTACCGTTTCCAGCAAAGGCTCAAGAACCTCAAGCAACAACTTAAACTTTGGAATAGGCAAACCTTAGGCAACATCTTTGACTCCCAAAGGCAGCTGACAGAACAAATGAGAGTGACACAGAGACAGATCCTAGAGCAAGATCTTACGAAAGATCTTAAAAACATGGAGACATATATTAATCAACGACTGGAGGCAAGGAAAGTCCAAGAAGAGACTCTCTAGAAGCAAAAATCTCGTGTTCAATGGTTCAAGGAAGGGGATCAAAACAATAAATTCTTTCAGAGAACCACCCTTCAATGATGACATACCAACATAATCACTCAGTTAACCTCCACCAATGGCCAACTTATCCACTCCCACGAGGAAATGGAAAAATAATTGGTCTCTTTTTACAAGGATCTCCTCACGAAACCCCTAGCAGATAGATCACAAGCCATTGCCAAGATCACGTAGCATATACCCACCCTAATAAATCCAGAACAAAACTCTGCCCTGCTTAGACCCATTTCTATTGAGGAGGTAGATCGGGCGCTTCAGAACACCCCCAAAGGCAAGGCTCCAGGTTTAGATGGATTCACTAGTGATTTCTTCCACCATTGTTGGCAGATGATCAGGGAAGAGGTTTGGGAAATCATTGAAGACTTCTGATCTTCAGGACAAGTCCTCCCAGCTCTTAATGCGACTTTCCTTGCACTCATACCCAAGGAGGGGCAGATCTCTCACCCCACGCAGTTCCGACCCATTGCCCTGTGAAATGTCATCTACAAACTCCTAACCAAAGTGATTGCTAGAAGACTCAAGCCCATCCTACTAGGGATCATCTCTCCGGAACAATCGGGTTATGTCGAAGGTAGGAAGATCTTGGACAGTGTCATCTTGGCTCATGAAGTTATCCACTCCTTGTAGAAGACCCGAATGCTAGGTATGATACTTAAACTTGATCTTTCTAAAGCCTTTGACAAGCTAAGTTGGGACTACATGCGTGCAATGCTCCTAGCCTTTGGATTCGACCACCTTTGGGTCAAGTGGATTCTAAATCTCACCTCCTCAACTTTTTTCTCTATCCTGGTTAATGGGGTTCCCTCCCGTCCTTTTTCTCCGTCCAGGGGAATCAGACAAGGAGACCCACTGTCCCCTTTTCTTTTCATTATCATGGCCGAGGGCCTCAACCGTTCCATTCATGCAGCCATAGCAAGCAACTCATTGATGGGTCTACCTTTGCATGGTATCTCCCCCCTGATATCTCATAGCCAATTTGTCGATGACACCCTAATGATGGGCTCCCCCACAATCAAAGAATCCCACTCTCTCCTCTCGATCATTCAATCTTTCTCTAAGGCCTCAGGACTGGACTTTAATAAAAAAAAATCCTAGATCTTCTTCTTCAACACGCCTGCTCCAATCCAAAACAATATCTCTACCATCCTAGGATTCACAAGAATATCCCTTCCATCCAAATACCTTGGCATTCCCCTATTAGACAATGCCCTCAGAAACTCCTTTTGCGAGCATCTCCTCTCCTCGTTTGCTAAAAGGATTTCTTCTTGGACCTACAGAGCCCTAAACTTTCCCAGCTGTCTCATTCTTCTCAAAGTTGTGCTTCAAGCCCTTCCAATCTACACCTTTTCGGTGCTTGCCACCCTAAATTTTGTCCTTACAACCATAAGGAACTTGTAGAGGAACTTCCTCTGGCAGGGACTCAATACAGGCAAAAAAATCGCACTGATCAGCTAGGAAAAACTTTGCAAGCCCAAAACGCAGAGAGGACTTGGGATAAGGGACCCTTCAATCATGAACAAAGTCCCTAGTGCCAAGATCTGGTGGCGATGGCTAAAAAGACCCAATGACTTATGGGCCAAGCTCTGGAGGGGAAAATATGCACCCAATATGGTGGAGAGAAACTTGATCAGGTGGAATGGGGACAACCCTAGATCTTTAATCTGGGCTACAACTAAGCAAAATCGACATCTAGTAACGAATCACGCTTTCTGGGAAATTCGAAATGGGAAAACAACCCTCTTCTGGAAGGATTCATGGCAGTAGTGGCCAACTCTAGACCAGGAAGAATGGGCTGACAGTATCAACATCCCATCTACTCAGGTGGGATTGAAAAAGGTAGCAGACTACTAGCAAGACGACCCAACAAATTCCACCTGGAGATGTTGGAATTCAAATAAAGAGCACCTGAATATAGAGGCACATGTGGACCTAAAACCCTGGCATGAAGAATTGAGCAAACCAAAAATTCCCACTCTTATCAGAGAAGACATTCTAAGATGGGGATACTTTCCAAGGGGCACCTTCAACACAAAAGAGGCCTATGCCATCAAGACTCACTCTGACTCTGAACACACAGGAAGAGTATGGAGCAAAATTTGGGCCCTAAAGCACTGGCCAAAAATTACTCTCTTCTTATGGCTTGTCACTCATTTGAGCAATCTCACCTGGGATAACCTTTCAAAATGGGGGTTTGTTGGGCTGTCTATCTGCATGCTCTGTGGAAAAGAAGCTGAAACCATGAACCATATCCTCAATACTTGCTCCTACACAGCTCAAGTTTGGGACCAAAGTGCACAAATCATGCACACCTCGAACCGCAAATGAGACAACATCATCAACACTATTGCAGACTGGAGAGACCAGGCTTTTCAATCACCCCTTCTTAACCATATCTAGCAACTACTTCTAGGCTTTATACTTTGGCAAATCTGGAAGGAAAGAAATAGAAGGATCTTCAGAAATACCCAACTCCCTTGGCAACATTGCTAGAACCAATGTCGCCTCAGCATCCTGAAAACTATCAGCCTCCATCATTGGTCTGCAAAGGATCTGACGAGAACTTCTTCTGAACTTATTATCCTTCAGTATTGGAAAATCCTTTTTGCTCAGAACCCACCCCCTTCCCCCTTCTCACTCCCTCTTCAAAGAATCCCCTCAATTTGGACTCCCCATGAGGAGGGCTTCATCAAACTCAATTTTGATGGAGCCTCCAAAGGCAACCCAGGTGCAGCAGGCTATGGAGTGGTTTTCCAAAATCATCAAGGACATATCCTTCTCATCAATACAGGCAGCCTAGGCCACACCACGAATAATGCAGCTGAGCTTTGGGGGATCACCAGAGGGTTGAAATTAGCAAATGAACACAACTACACCAAGCCGATCGTAGAAGGGGACTCCCTTGTCATCATCAATCTCTTCAAGAGAATTTTAAACGGAGCTGACCCAGATCGAATTTCACCCTACTGGATACTCTCTCATGGACTAAAAACAATCGTGAATCTTCTGCAGCCCAATCAGACCTTCATACCTTCTCACATTAGAAGGAAGGCCAATCATATAGAAAATGACTTGGAAAACTTGTGGACGGATTGGGATGGACTGGAACTCCTGTGCCAAGCATCCCTCAATCCGCTACATCTCATACTCCAGCACTGTAAGCATAAAGCCACAGTAGTGGATAAGCCCCTAGATTGGGTGATGGTGCGGGCCACATGGAAACAGGAGGAGGCACACATAGGCCAGCGTGGCGAGATCCATGTAACAGATCCGTGACAAGCACAACCGCCACCCCCATGCATTTAATCCCTCCTATGACGTCCGAGGTGCCATTAATCCTGGTGCGTCTCATGTCTCTAGCTATCATTTCGATGGGTGATTTCATTAAACCTTTGCATGTGGCTCGACCTCCATCTCCTCCGGCTGAGCAGACATGGTCCATTCCAACTTACCTCTTTTTTGCGCTCTCTTGCTGTGCTTCAAAACCATCATACCTAGACCTTGGCACTCTCCTGCAACTGGCTATTCTCTCGGCCTCTCCGCTCACCTGGGGTTTCTCTCGCATCCCAACCATTTCCCCTGCATGGTCATCATGCCGAGGCAAAGAGGCAGGCCAAGAAGGAGCTCGTCCTAGACTCCATCCTAGCTACGAGCGCCTGTACCTCGCCCTGGTTCTCATCTTGGCCTCGGATGCCTATCCCCCTCCCAATATTCGTTGTCTTTGCAATCCTCGCACTCATCACACTCTTCACAGCCTGACCTGAAACCACTAGCCACCTCTTCCTGGCTTGAAGGTTTGGTTCTTACACACAGTTCGGTCGGCTTGCCCTCAGAGCCCGTCCTGGATAGAGCCTCCACTTATCGGGAACCTCCTGAAGCACCCCCACTTCCC
The DNA here is from genome assembly GCA_009831015.1 of Picea engelmannii. Lineage (NCBI taxonomy): Eukaryota > Viridiplantae > Streptophyta > Pinopsida > Pinales > Pinaceae > Picea > Picea engelmannii. The sequence continues at coordinate 147,642 of ML813152.1, forward strand.
CTGGCTAGTGCACTTCTGCTGGATTCAGAAGCCTTTCACTCCCACCCACCCTTGGAGGCGCTACCATTTCCACATTCTATCTCCGACTCCATCCCAGACGAGCATATGCAGGACATCATGGACATTCTATACGTGATGGTCTTTGAGCTCCGACAGGGAGTGGATGATCTACAATTCTGTCTACAACAACTAGATGGGAAGGCCTCTACAATCCTCCACATCCTCTCCACCTTCCAGGGAGCGGTAGTGCAAGCCGAGCACGTCCCAACAAACACGTTTGGTCGGGGCGAACAGGAGCTTCTAGCGAAGGATGGAAACCTAGGGTAGGCCATGTAGGTGGATGGCGAGGCAGCAAAAACGATGGATAATGTGGATGATGATGCACAGATGGAATGGGGAGGAACACCTGTTGAAGAAGAGCTCTGGAACGAGGCCACCCATGCCACTTGGTTGGAATATAAGCCAAATGTATGACCCTTATGGGAACGCTACTTTAGTTTTAGTTTATTACTCTCAGTTCTGTTTACAGTTTTACTAGTTTGATAGACATGTAGACCTTAACACTGGCTGGCTGAACTGGTTTCCCCCTTAGGGCAGTTCAGTTACTACAGCTTGACAATTCTGAACATTCTGCAACTCTAGTTTTGTTTTTTGGAGGCTCTTTATACATTAAGAAGTACTCTTACTTATGAAAAAAAAAAGTAATACATTAATTAATAAGGTAATGATACATTAATAAAATAATGATACATCAATACTTTAATAATATATCAACTAAATTAATATATTATAATAATGTATTAACTCACTATTATAATGTTAAAATATTTTAAAAATAATATATTTATAGATTATTAATTAATGTATTAATAAAGTACTAACAAATACATTAAGTAATAAATTATAATAACTTATATTTAAAAGTCATTATTATTGCGTTTAAATATATTATAGTTAATATATTTATATATTCTTAATTAATAAATTAATGTATTAATAAAATATTTATACATTATGAAATAATACATTAATAAAATATTAAAAATGTATTTAATTTATAATACTACATTCATATATTGAAAAGAAAAAATACATTAATAATACATTATTACATAAATATAAAACATTCACCATGACCATGAACATCACCATGATGATGACGATGGTTCAGAGTGATAGCCTATGCTTGACCATCACAATATTTAACTCCAATTGATGATGACCATTAAAAAGACTATGATTATGTAATATATATATATATATATATATATATATATATTGGAAATTTTCATCACAATGTGACGTAGGGAGATAGTTTGTTGCATTGCGACAACCGTAAATGTTTATGACAATGGAAAATTATATTGAGAGTTTTTCATCATAATGTGACGTTGGAAAATTCTCGAGACATTGTGACGTTGGGACATGTTTGTAAAAAATGCGACGTTGGGAAATTTTCATCATAGTGCGACGTTGGAAAATGGTCGTGACATTGCAACGTTGGAAAATGTTCATCACAATGCGACCTTGGGAAATGTTCATCA
>ML813153.1:0-15982 GCA_009831015.1 Picea engelmannii
ATTCACTGGTGAAGTTTGTTCTGTAAGTTGAATGTTATTCTTTCTTTGTGATCATATCATTTTCTGAAACTAATCTTTAAGAGTAATGTATGCTGCACGATTTATCTTGGATACCCTGTTTCCGTCTTTAAAGATTTTGAATGTTTATCTTCTGATGTTTTCAATTAAGAAATTCTTAACTGCTTCTTAGTTGAATTTATCTTTCTCATCTTTTCTTCTGTCCATCATTTAAGCTATTAAAGGATCCAGTGAGTATATTATCTTTCCCTGTGAAAGTCTTCTTTATTGTTTATGGTTGTATTTCATATTTATTTAAATACATACCCTATAGCCTAATGGATGTGTAGACTGTCTCAACCAATTTAAAAAACACTTTGACAACAAAACCTACCTATATTTTACCTAGCCTAACATCTAAAGTTATAAACAAAGCTAAATCATATAGAGAGATCCCTCTCTGAAGCTGGAAGGGCTAGATCCCAGCTTTAAAAGTGGTTAGATAAGGCTACCTTTGTAGATTTCTTCTTTTTCAACCTCTAGGAAATTTACCAAGTGCTAACAATGATCATGGATGTTTACTTTCTGTTATACATTTGCTTTATATGTTGTGTATATGATTTCATGATTTTTGTTTGAAGTCTGAGAGAGATTAAGGAATGAGTTTCAATTGTTTCTCTATCTGAGCAAGAGTTCCTGCAAGGAGTGCAGTGAGATTTGTCTGCAAGGTGTGCGTCGATAGAAGTCAGAGTTCATCTCTGAAAGCTCAAGAGAGATAATGTTATTCTCATCCTCGCAAAAGTGGAAAGTAAGAAGAGGAGCCGTGAAAGGTGTGCGCAGGTCGAGAAGAACCTTAGAGTTCGTAACCAAAGGGAGTTGTCGAAAAGACTGTTGTCGCAGAGAGTGCATAGATTTGAAGGATTCAATACTTGGAAGTATTGAAAATTTTCCCCAAGGAGTGCATGCAAGAGTCTTCTTGAAGACTCAAGTTGTCGAAGAAAATCTTAGGAAGTTTAGTGCCTTGAATTGTTGGAAGGAGGCACAATGAAAGTGTTTGTAGGAGGACAAGTTCCATAAGAGAACACCGTGTTCATTTCGTAGAAATCATCAAGTAGGAATTTGATGGTCAGAATCCTCCATGGAGGATTCGCGAAGTCCCAAAAGCCATCAGATCTCATAGAGGAGCAAGGGAGTTACAACAACATTCGTCGAGTGAAAATATCGGGAGGATTAGATCGTAGGATCTGGGCCAACAGGGCCATTGGATCACCCACATATTTCACATCTCAGGTTTTTGGGAGGTGAAGAGTCGAAACTTTTGTAGCAGGGCTCTCGAAATAGCAAAAGGCGAAGTCCCAAAAATAGTGAAGGGATATGATCCATTTGCTAGAAGGAGGACACATGTTATGAGATCACCTGTATCGGGGACTCGGATATCGAAGGTCCAAAAGAGAAGTATTTCAACTTCGTGAGTGGTGAAGTTGTGAAAAGAATCAGGACCATCCATCTGAGAGTGGATAGGTGGCATGCTCGCCAACACAGAGTCAGACTTTGTTGACCATTTCAGGGTTTCGTGAGTTGGAGATTCAAAATTTCAACATCAGGACTCACAAAGTCGCAAGGTCTGAAACTTCGAAAAAGGTAGGAAGTTCTGTGTGGAACCCGCAAAGAAGACGTGTCAAAATTTCATCGTTTCAGCATATCGGAGAATAAGAGGTCGAGACTTTCGTCCTGAAAGTCCCGAAGTCACGAAGTAATATAAGCTGTCCATCAAAGGAGGATAGGTGGCAGAGATCAGAGGATCTCACAAACTCAAGGTTTCACCCAGTGAGAGCCCAAAATTTGGGTGTTCGAAGTAGCGAGAAGCGAAGCTGCGAAGTGCGGGGTTGCACCTAAGAGACATGTAGAAAAAATGCACAGTGGGCTCAGAAATTTAACCAACGAACACAAGTCACCTATAGGGAGTAGTCAACACCTCGTTGACCTCTTGCATCTTGGGGAATCGGGAGATAAGGGAACGAAAGCTCGAGCCTTCAACTCGTGAAGTCGCGAGTAGCGAGAATGAGAGGAGAAAAGTCAAATATTGCCTCTCGGGAGTTTGGGAAAGAAAGGTGCCAAGTTTGGACCTTTGAACTCGTAAAGGCACGAAAGGTGAGAGGTGCTAGCACTTAGCCTAGCTGGCAGTCGCGCGGGGGAAGGTGCTGACAGAGAAGGAGCCATAATCATTTCGCGATCTCGGGTATCATGGATTTGAGAAGGAAGAGTCGGGAGTCACGACTCGCTAACTCGTGAGATTGTGAGTTGCTGAAAAGGACCTGTGAATCGATAAATTTGTAGATTCTAGTGAGAATAAAAAGAGCCGATATGGCTCAAGGGTGTATAAAACGATCCTCTGAGTGGATCTCGGCCCTAGGGCTGATAGGTTTGCACCATTTGGTATCAAATCCCAAAAAGATTTGTTTTATTTCTGTAGCAAGGAAAAGGAAGATCCACCATGCCGCCGAGAAGAAAAGACAGACAAACACCCGATCCACCAGAGGATAGGGAAACGCTAGAAGGAAGGGGTAGGCAGGTGCCAAATCCAGCCATGGAAAGAGATATACATGATCTACGCGCAAGATTCGTAGACATGGAAATAAAATAGCAGCACATGGCTGGTGATGGGGATGTTAGTGATTTTGAAAGTGAAAATGAAGCTGGACATGACAAAGAAGAGGTCACAGCAGAAGATGCAACAAATGAACACCTAATTAGGGTTGTTGCAAGAATGGGTGCTAGAGTAAAAATGGATATTCTAGTATATGAAGGAAACCTGGATGCGGAAGAGCTTCTAGATTGGATTAGAGATCTGGACACATATTTCAATTATGAAGATGTCGAGGAGGACAAAAAGGTCAAACATGTTGTCACAAGATTGAAAGGACATGCAACATTGTGGTGGGATGAGCTACAAGCTGACAGATGTTGCAAGGGCAAGCAGAAAATCAAGAGTTGGGATAGGATGATTGCAAAGATGAAGGAAAAATTCATTCCCGGGGATTACCAGATTACTCTGTTTCGGAGAATGTAAAATTTGAGACAGAAGTTGATGACAGTGAAGGAGTACACTGAAGAGTTCTACAGGCTGAACATTAGGGTAGGTCATCGTGAAAGTGATGATGAAAAATTTTCTAGATATATGAATGGTCTAAGATACGACATTCAGGATGAGATTAGCATGATGACCATCTGAACGGTGGAAGATGCTTATCAAATGGCTCTAAAGGCAGAAGAGAAGTTGAGCCGAAAACAAGGTCAAAGAGGCTGAGGAAGAAGTCAGCCCAGAGGCAAATCAATTGCCCATGATAGAAATCAGAAACCAAAAGAGGACTGGAAGAAACCTCGGACTCTAACTGAGAGAGGTGGAAGTTCACAGAGAGGGAAGCATACAGAACAGAAAGGTCAGTATGTTGATGCAAACATTTTTCCTCATACCAGAGGTAGAGGAAGAGGAAGAGGTGGAGTAGTGAAATGCTTCACATGTGGAAAGAATGGACACAAGTCTTATGAGTGTCCAGATAAAAAGAAATAAGGTGGTGAAACTCACATCACCGAAGCACAGAGGCGGAATGTTGAGGCAGAAGATGTTGAAGGTAGAAGATCGATGATGATGCAAAAGGTGCTCTTAACGCCAGAGAAGGAGGTGGAGAATCCAGTGCAAAGGTACAATCTTTTTAGGATTGCTTGCAAAACCAAGGACATGGTATGCAAGGTCATTTTGGATAGTGGTAGCATAGATAATCTTGTTTCTACAATGATGGTAGAAAATCTGGAGTTCGAGACCATTGAACATCCAAGTCCATACAGAGTTTCATGGTTACAAAAAGGACATTAGGTAAATGTCACTAAACAATGTTTAGTTGAATTTAAGATAGGAGGGTATAAAGATGAAATACTCTGTGATGTTATTCCCATGGATGTTTGTCATCTATTGCTGGGTAGACCATGGCAATATGACAGAATGTGATTCATGATGGGAGAAAGAACACATACACCCTAGAGAATAATGGGAGAACTCACATGTTTTTTCCTCTTAAAGATAAGGAAGTGAAACTTGAAGTAAGCAACACTATGCTTCTCATGAGTGGGAAGGAACTTCTTACAGAGGTTAAGAAGAAGGAGGAACCGCAATTCATTGTGGTTAGAAAACCTAAAATTATTTTAATCAGTACAAGGGTAGATGATTTACTGGAAGAGGTTCAGAAACTGTTGGAAGAGTTTGCTGACATAGTAGTGGATGAACTACCTCGTTCGTTGCCACCGATCAGAAGTGTGAGCCATCATATTGATCTCATACCTGGAGCTAGTTTACCAAACAAAGAAGCATACAGATTGATGCCACAGGAGAATGAAGAAGTCAAAAGACAGGTCCAGGATTTAATGGACAAGGGGTTGGTGAGAGAAAGCTTGAGTCCATGTGTTGTTCTGATAGTGCTCAGTCCGAAGAAAGACGGAGGCTGGAGGATGTGTACTGACTCGAGAGCGATCAACAAGATAACCATCAGGTACAGATTTCCATTKCCAAGGATGGATGATTTGATGGATTGCTTAAGTGGAGCCAAWTTTTTTTCAAAGATTGATTTGAAAAGTGGATATCATCAAATTCGTATGAGAGAAGGTGATGAATGGAAGACAACCTTCRAGACTAATGAAGGGTTGTATGAATGGCTTGTTATGTCATTTGGTCTAAMAAACATGCTGAGTACTTTCATGAGGTTGATGAACRAAGTCCTGAAGGACTTCATCGGAAAATTTGTCATTGTGTATCTTGATGACATACTGATTTTCAGTAAAACAAAGGCAGAGMATCTGAAACATTTGGYTATAGTGATGAAGAGATTACAGYAAGAGAAGTTGTTGATAAACATGAAGAAATCCTCGTTCATGAAGACAGAGCTCATTTATTTGGGGTTTGTTATTTCTGYAGATAAGTTGAGGATCGATCCAGATAAGGTAGAGGTAATTAAGAATTGGCCATCACCGAAGAGTATATTTAAAGTGAGAAGTTTTCATGGATTGGCTAGTTTCTACCGGAAGTTCATCAAGAATTTCAGTGGAATTAGTGCACCGATGATGGACATAGTGAATAAGAGACACAAGTATTTTCACTGGAAAAAAGAGGTTGAGAAAAGCTTCAATTTGTTGAAGAAGAAAATCACGGAACAACCAATTCTGGTGTTGTCGGATTTCAAAAAGACATTTTCAGGTAAAATGTGATGCAAGTGGATTTGCAATAGGAGCAGTCTTGAGCCAAGAAGACAAGACGATAGCATACTTTAGCGAGAAGCTGAATGAAGAGAAAGTGAAATACTCCACTTATGACAAGGAGTTCTATGCTATTATCCAGGCATTGAAGAAATGGAGGAATTACTTAATCCCTAAGGAGTTTGTCTTATACAGTGACAATCATGCTTTGCAATTTGTGACACAATAGGAGAAGTTGAATCAAAGACATGTAAAATGGGTTGAATACATGCAGAACTTTACTTTTTTAATTAAGCATATTTCTGGAACTACTAACAAAGTTGTTGATGCTTTGAGCAAGAAATGTTTGTTGTTGCAGGAGTTCAGAGTCAAAACACTGGGTTTTGATGATCTCAGGGACATGTACAGAGATGATCTAGATTTTAAGGAGGTGTGTGAAGCAACTGAAAATCCAATTCTCAGGGACTGAAGCCAATGGACAGAGTACATGATCTAGGATGGATTTCTATTCAAGGGTAATCAGCTTTGTATTCCAAAATGCTCCATGAGGGAGAATCTGTTGAAGGAGAAACACAGTGGAGGATTGGCCAGAAATTTCAGTCATGACAAGACGTTCTCAAAGCTAAATGAGTCATATTATTGGCCAGGAATGAGATCAGATATCAAAATATTCATGGACAGATGCATAATTTGTCATCATTCAAAAGGGAAGAGGCAGAATGCAGGCTTTTATCAACCGTTACCCATACCTGACAGGCCATGGGATGCAGTCAGCATGGACTTCATATTAGGGATGCCAAGAACACAAAGAGGGTTTGAATTGATCTTTCTGGTGGTGGATATATTTTCTAATATGGCACACTTCATACCGTGTCAGAATACTAGTGACACAACTCACATTGTGAATCTGTTTTTCAAAGAGGTCATTCAACTTCATGGCTTACCAAGGAGCATAGTTTTGGATCAAGACACCAAGTTCATGGGACACTTTTGGAGAACCTTATGCAAGAAGCTAGGAACAAACTTGTCGTTTATTTTATCTTATCATCCTCAGATGGATGGACAGACAGAAGTTGTGAACCGAAGTTTGGGAGACTTGTTAAGGAGCTTGGTGACAGAACACCACAGTCAGTGGGATAATATTCTGCCACAGGCGGAATTTTCTTATAATGATTCAATCAACATAAGCACAGGGAAGAGTCAATTCCATATTGTTTATTGGATGCAGCCAAGAGGAGTTTTTGAATTGAGGGATTCAGAACAGAATGCAACTAGGAGTGCTAGTGCAAAGGATTTCGCAGAAGCGATGAAGGAACTTCACAGCCAGGTGAAGGAGCAATTGAAAAATGCAAGCCAAGAGTATAAGCGCAAAGCAGATCATCACAGGAGACAACTTCAATTTGAGGTTGGTGATTTGATTCTGGCACATTTGAGAAAGGAAAGGTTCCCGAATGGGACATATAACAAACTGAATATGAAGAAGATCGGACCATGTAAGGTCTTGAAGAAATATGGGGAAAATGCTTATGAGATTGAATTACTCGATGGGATCGGAATTTCTCCAATATTCAATGTCTCAGATTTGTACCCATACAAAGCTGAGGAAGTAGAAGAAGGTAGTGAACAACCATAGGTTTAGTGGGATAAATCGATGCCAGTTGCAGAGAAGCCACAGATGGAAATCATAATGGACAAAAGAGTTAGCAAGAGGACCGGGAGAAAGGAATACTTTGAATACTTGGTCAAGTGGAAGGGACATCCAGTTGAAGATGCTAGCTGGGACAATGAAGCAGAGATTCAAAATCATGGATAGACCGTGCAAGAGCTCATGGATAGGAGCCCATGACAATTTTCAAGCGAGGGAGTATGATGCAGGAGCATCACCAACGTCAAGCGAGCGTGGGGCACACACCAACACATTTTGGCATGTGATAAAATTGTTTGAATGTTTTTGAAGTGGATGCGCCAAACATGAATGAAACAATTAAGAAAGGGCGTACATCCATATTGTAAATAGATCTTGAGTGTCCCTCTCTCGTATATATTAGGTGAAGGCATTTATGTTAGTTAATGTAAGTAGATAGCTTTAAAAATTCTGGATTTGACAGTTTTAGGAGTTGGAGGGAAAACAGATATAGACACCCTCCCTTGTATTATTGTAATATTAGCAGCATTATGAGCATAGAACATAGAGAAGAGAGCAGAGAGATTTAGTTGAAAAAACCCATGTACATAGATTTGGATTAATAGAATGAGTTTCGATTCAAATTCATGGTGTCGTATTTGTTCTCTGTGTATGCATTGTGAATGTTATGCTCATGGATGTTTACTTTCTGTTATACATTTGCTTTATCTGTTGTGTATATGATTTCATGCTTTGTTTTTGAAGTCTAAGAGAGAGAGTAATGAATGAGTTTCAATTATTTCTCTATCTGAACAAGAGTTCCTGCAAGGAGTGCAGTGATATTTGTCTGCAAGGTGCGCATCGACAGAAGTCGGAGTTCATCTCTGAAATCTTAGGAGAGATAACGTTATTCTCATCCTCACAGAAGTGCAAAGTAAGAACAGGAGCCATGAAAGGTGTGTGTAGGCCGAGAAGAACCTTGGAGTTTGCAACCAGATGGAGTTGTTGAAAAGACTGTTGTCGCAGAGAGTGCACAGACTCAAAGGATTCAATACTTGGAAGTATTGAAAAGTTACCGCAAGGAGTGCGTGCAGGAGTCTTCTTGAAGACTCGAGTTGTCGAAGAAAAGCTCAAGAAGTTTAGTGCCTTGAATTGTCGGAAGGAGGCATAGTGAAAGTGTTTTCAAGAGGACAAGTTTCGTAAGAGAACACCATGTTCATTTCGTAGAAATTGTCAAGGAGGAATTTGAAAGTCAAAATCCTCCGTGGAGGATTCACAAAGTCCCGAAAGCCATCAAATCTCGCAAAGGAGTAGGGGAGTTACGAAAGCATTCGTCGAGTGAAAATATCGGGAGGATAATATCGTAAGATTTGGGCCAACAAGGCCATTGGATCACCCACATATTTTGCATCTCGGGGTTTCGGGAGGTGAAGAGTCGAAACTTTTGTAGCGAGGTCAGGAAATCGCGAAAGGCGAAGTCCCGAAAATAGTGAAGGGATCTGAGCCGTTTGCTAGAAGGAGGACATGTGTCGCGAGATCAGCCATATCGGGGACTTGGATATCGGAGGTCCGAAAGAGAATTATTTTAACTTCGTGAGTGGCGAAGTTGCGAAAAGAATCAAGACCGTCCATCTGAGAGTGGACAGGTTGCATGCTCACCAACACAGAGTCAGACTTTGTTGACCATTTCAGGGTTTCGTGAGTTGGAGAGTCGGAAGTTCAACATCAGGACTCACGAAGTCATGAGGTCCAAAACTCCGAAAAAGGTGAGAAGTTCTGTGTGGGACCCGCAAAGAAGACGTGTCAAAATTTCACCATTTCGGCATATCAGAGGATAAGAGGTCGAGACTTTCATCTCGAAAGTCCCGAAGTCATGAGAAGTGAAGTCGTGAAGTAATCTAAGCCATCCATTAGAGGAGGACAGGTGGTGGAGATTAGAGGATCTCGCCAACTTGGGGTTTCGCCAGGTGAGAGCCCAAAATTTCAGTGTTCAAAGTTGCGAGAAGCGAAGCTGCGAAGTGCAGGGTTGCACCTAAGAGACATGTGGTAGAACTGCACAGTGGGCCCAGAAATTTAACCAACGAACACACGTCACCTATAGGGAGTAGTCAACACCCCATTGACCTCTCACATCTTGAGGACTCAGGAGATAAGGGAATAGAAGCTCGAGCCTTCAACTCGCGAAGTTGCGAGTAGCGAGAACGAGAGGAGAAAAGTCAAATATTGCCTCTCGGGGGTTCGAGAAAGAAAGGTGCCAGGTTTGGACCTTTGAACTCGCGAAGGTGAAAAAGGAGAGAGGTGCTACTGCTTAGCCTATCTGGCAGTTGCGCGGGGGAAGGTGCTGATGGAGAAGGAGCCATAATCATTTCACGATCTCAGGTATCGCGGATTTGAGAAGGAAGAGTCAGGAGTCACAACTCACGAACTCGTGAGATTGCAAGTTGCCGAAAAGGACCTGTGAATCGATAAATTTGCAGATTCCAGTGAGAATCAAAAAAGCTGATCTAGCTCAAGGGTGTATAAAACAATCCTGTGAGTGGATCTCGGCCCGAGGGCTGATAGGTCTGCACCATTATTTCCCTTCACGCTTGCCAAACTCAAATTTGAAGGAACATTTGTCCGATGGTAGTTTACTCCTTTCTTGGTTCGGATGGTCAATTTTACGAATAAAGGTATGTTCTAGGAACTATGATTCTCTAGAAGAGTATTCTTAGGCGTAAGTTTAACCCTTTTTCGGGCCTTGGATATTACTTACGAAAAAGGAACCCCCACGAAGTCCATAGTTAATTTTTTTTCAGACTCTCTAAAATTAAAAAGATCAACGAGTGACCTTGTTCCTTCACACTCGTTAAATTGGTCCAGAAGAACATCTACCGACATGAGTTTACCCCTTTTTCTAGCCTGTAGATTATTTCGGAAAAAGGTATGCCTCAGAAGATTTGTCTCGCGAGGGGAGTTCTCCTCAGTGAATTTTATACTTTTTTAGGCTAAGGGGACTAAATTCATAAAAAGGTTGTGATTCCATAGTTAAGATATTTTCAGATTCCTTAAAATTGAAAATATTGTCGAGTGATATTCTCTTTCTCACACTCGTTAAAATGGTTTTGAATAGAAATCTTTTCGGTTCCAGTTTACTCCTTTTTCGAATTGACTAGACTATCTCCGAAAAAGGTACTCCTTGGAGTCTTCTTTTGCATTTTTTCAGAATCTCTAAACATGAAATAAATACTGATCTTACCTTCTACTGGATCATTAAAATTACATTGAAGGGGGTTTCATTGTGTCTTGTTTCATCGCATTTGCATCTCTACATATTTGGCCTAATGCCAGCTTTTTGTTGATCTCAACTAAACCTTTGAAGCATGCCTTATACGCAAGGCTTGTATCTCTTTGCCTTTGTGACCTGACACCTTGACCCATGGAGGAATTTTCACTAAGTGTCCTTTTCCTGCACATGTCTCCTTTCTCTGAGCATTAGTGTGTTCCTTGCACCTGGAACTAGTGCTAGTGGGAAAACCCCCCCTATGACTACACCAAGGTTCAGAATGTAGGCAGATCAATTAACCATCTAAAATTCAACTACTTATCTAAACTATCCAAAACATACCAAAACTCATACAAGAAAATAAAATATGAGGGAGATCGGGTAACTATACCTCTACTCTGTGTCTGATGATGATCCCCTCGTGCTTGGAAGCTTCACTGACTACATGCCTCCTCCCAAGACTGACGTGTATTCAAAGATTAACAAACATAAAACTACAATCATGCTATTTCATATACAAATTAGGGTTAGGTGTTAGAATGTCAAATCATAAACCAATAAAAGAATCCAGTACACCATGATTTGGGATAGGAAAAGTAATTCTTTTATTAATAACTCAATGATTCTACCTTTTAATCAAAGTTGGCTACTGCTCCACGAACCTGGTCCAGACTCCTCTTCACCAAGCTCCAAGTGCACCTTTGTATGGCTTCTCCTCTCAACCTTCTGATCTCTTCTTGGGAAGTAAATGGGTTCTAATGGAGGAAGAAGGGATTATGGGTAAATGATAAGGCAACTCTCACAAAAGGGTTGCAATAACTTGGGCAAGGAGGGGATGTGAAATAGGCATAATTTCACTTTTCTTATGTCTAGAAGTAAAATGATACCCCAAAACCTCTTTTTATATGACAAAAGGATGGTTATTTTGTTGGGTGACGAGCTATAGGCGGTGGATTAATTAGGAAACTACCCAATAGCCCGTAATCTCAATGAATTCCTTGCAACTTTTTATTTTTTGAAACTTTCACAAGTATACGCTGGTTGTAATGGTGCAACATGTGTATGTACATTATCTGTAGTGGTGCAACAAGCGTATGTACACATGCAGTAGTGCTGCAGGGCCCGTACATCATCAAAAAAATGGTTTTTAAGAATAGAAAATCAACAGTGCTTTGGAAAAAAATGCAAGTAAGAGGGCCAAAGGCCAGATATGCACGTGTAGAGAAATTTAGGGTTATAACAGATGCCCCCTAATGTGTGAGGTCAAAAGAGCATCTGATGGCCGAAATACATTACAAAATCTTCACCAATGTATGAAACGAGTGAGCCCGGGACCGGAGTTTGGGAGGTGTCATCTGCAAAATAACAACTGTCTCTCTAAGGTGAGCATACCCATGCTCGGGATGAAATAAATCATGGCTTCCAATAAAATACACAACAGATCCATGTCATATAACTATATAAAGTGTAGCCATGATCACTACACAGTGGATGTACATCTCAAAATCAAATATATACAAGTATAGTATCCATCTTCGGGAAGCCAATAATTCCCTATGGCCGGAGATGAGGTCTTCATAGCTCGAGCAACAACTTCAAGGTCTTCAAAAATCAAGTAGGAGTACAATGTGACTGTATGACTTCACTACCCAGAAGTCTTCGATGGCTCGTCGAAAAAAGACAAGAGGATATCGATGATCAGGTAGAGAACTTCATTGATTTTGAATAAGGACTTGATTGGAATTTCAGGATGGCTGACTCATGAGGTCAAGAGACAAACTACAGAAAGGCCGACTTAGGTTGTGTGAAAAATCCCTTGGAAAAAATCACGAAAGATGATCAGACTCAAGGAGCATAAAATTGACATAAGTTCATGATGTAGGAGGCAACACAAACTCTCCATGTGTTTGGAAGAGTAACAAAATGGAGGAGGACACAACTCTATGTAGCGAGAACAACTTCTTAAGGTCATACTAGATGCTAATGCTTGAAGAAAAAATGAAAGGATGTACTTTGTCCAAGGGAGATTCATTGTGCTTCCAAAAAAGAATATATATTTCTCGTCCCCTCTTTTAGGGTTTTTTATTTTTTTGTCTTTTTCAATTTTTTAAAGAGATTGAAAAGGAATAAAATAATGCTACGTTACAAAGGAGGAATGAGTGTCGCAAGAAAGCATACTATTTCCAAGTGCAAGGAACACACTAATGCTCAGAGGAAGGAGACATGTGTAGGAAAAGGACACTTGAGGAAAATTCCTCCATGGGTCAAGGTGTTAGGTCACAAAGGAAAAGTGATACAAGGATTGCGTATAAGGCATTCTTTAAAGGTTCAGTTGAGAGAAACATGGAGCTGACATTAGGGAAAATATGTAGAGATGCAAATGTGATTATAAAGACACAATGAAAACCCCTTCATTGTAATTTTAACGAGCCCAAATAAGATAAGATCGATAGTTTTTTCACGTTTAGAGAGTCTGAAAAAACATAAAAGAAGACTCCAAGGAGTACTTTTTTCGAAGATAGTCTAGTCGGTTCGAAAAAGGGGTAAACAAGCACCAAAAGGACATCTATTCAAAACCATTTTAATGACTGTGACAAAGAAAATATCACTTGGAAATATTTTCAATTTTAAGGAGTCTGAAAAGAGATTAAATATGGACTCATGACCTTTTTTTGAATTTAGTCCCCTTAGCTCCAAAAAGTATAAAAGTTACTGAGGAGAACTCTCTCGGTAAGACAAATCTCCTGAGGCATACTTTTTTCCTCTATAATCTACAGGTCGGAAAAAGGGGTAAATGCATGCCAGTAGATGTTCTTGTGGACCATTTTAATGAGTGAAGGAACAAGGCCACTCGATGATATTTTAAATTTTAGGGAGTCTGAAAAGAGATTAACTATGGACTCTATGGGGGTTCTTTTTTCGTAAGTAATCTCTAAGGCCTGAAAAAGGTGATGAACCAAAACCAAGGAGATTGTTCCTTTTTCGTAAATTTAGTCCCTCAAGCCCAAAAAAGGGTTAAAAATATGCCTAAGAATACTCTTCTAATGAACCAAAGTTCCTAGAGCATACCTTCATTTGTACAATTGACCATCCGGACCGAAAAAGAGATAAACTATTGCTGGATAGACATGCCTTCAAATTTGATTTTGGCGAGCATGTAGGGAAAAAATATCGCTCAGAAATATTTTCATGTTTAGAGAGTCTGAAAAGGGCTTAAAGAAGACTCTAGAGGGCTAATTTTCTCAAGTAATCCCAACGATATCACTTGTACCAAGAGGGGGAAGAAAGGGCTCCTATGCCCCCATTGGATAAACCAACGGATCAATTTCTAAGACCATGTGTCAGGAAGGAAACCATGAGTGAACAAGTTCTCGGCCAGGAGAAATTGAACATTGAGGATAAAACACCACATAATTAACCCGTGGTGGGGTAGAGTCTACACAAACACTAGGAACATATAAAGGGGAAGTCTGAACTAACACTGAATTAGGATGGTAATTATCATATTTCAGTTGCTTGATAGTAACAATTCTTCCATTATGAGGGAAATCCATCACCCAAAAAAGCATAGACACCACAACATTCGTAGCATATACATAATCATGCCGAAGAAGAATATTGAAATCTAACGGACCTTGCACCACTATAACATCAACAAGGACAGTCTTCGCACCTAGTGAGACTTGAAATTGAGGAAGAATCCCAAAATGTTCACTAGGACATCCGTCAAAATCCAAAAACTCATGTGAAGTAGGCACAAGCTCGAGATATCCCAAGGCTCGCCAAACCAAGGAGGATAAAATACTTGCGGAGGCTCCTTCATCCACAATACATCGATAATTTTTTGTTTAATTAACTTCAACCCTTATTTGAAAAGGTGCAAAAGAAGGAAGATGAGGCTCAAAAAGGTCATTCCAATCAAAGGAAACCATCCTAGGACTTGGAGGGGGTGTGCTCAAAGTGAGAAGAATGCCCCCTTCTTATGAAATTACTAAACTCGAAATGATAAAAACATATTCGGTAGACACATCACTCTCCAAGAGAAGAGTGGGATTAGTTGAATATTGCATCGAAGTGATTTCTTTGTTAGACTTGACACTCTCCAATAGAAGAGTGGGATCAGTCGAAGACTGCATCGGCATGAACACTTTCTCAACCATTGGCTGAATAGGCTGTGAGACAACATGGTCTACAGGCACATCATCCCCCAAAAGAGGAGTGGGATCAGCCGAAGATTGCATCGGCATGACCACTTTGTCAACCAAAGGATGAATGGACTGTGAGGAAACCTCAAAAGACTCATAATCAATAGATCTTGTAGATAGGGACCACAATCTTCGTACCTCTAGAATGCCAGGGCACAGATGAGTAAGGTGATCTCCCTTGCAAATATTACAAGGGAACTTAGGCTTACGTCCTATCCATCAATTTTTCTCAATAGAATCAATTCCCCCAACATGACTAGAAGTAGCTGGTTTCACATCTCAAACATGAATTGCATAGGTTGGTGATGAGTCGATAACATGAATCAAAGAGGCTACAGACCTATTGCCAGTATGACTAGTAGTGACTGGATTTTTTCCCCCAACATGACTTGAAAAGGCTAGGTTCTTTCCCCCAGCATGACTTGCAGAGGTTGAGGTACTATCTCCAACATGACTTGCAGAGGTTGGTGACCTATCTCCAACATGACTCGCAAAGTTTGGTGATTTATTCTTCCTATTCTTCCTCTTTCTATTTCATTTAGACTTCTGATTACTAGTATCTATAATTTCACCAATGAAGGTAGAAGGAGGAGGACAAGACTTTGTTGATGAAGGAACATCAACATTATGCCCATGAAATAAGGTGCTTAATTGAGAAGCATCAAGAGTATTCATGTCATTTGGAATGGTACCCAACCAAACCAGTAGTCCCACATTCAACCCAGGAATGTACAAAGTGGCCATCAAAGGGACACCAACATTTTCAAAGAAAGGAAAAGCACAAGAATCCCCTTACGAGCGGGTTACTTGGTTGGTATCATCAATAACTTCAGCCATGAATATCTTATGCATAGTTTCTCCCCTTGCGATATCGTTCAAGTTTGTAAAAGTATCACACACTAACTTCGATGAACCAGTGTTACCAATACAATGCCTATAAAGAGGTGTCTCCACGTTTCTAAGTGAAAGACCGAAAATTCATCATGATCGACAGGGTGGGAGGTCTACCAAATTAGTTTAGAGACCTAAAGAAATGACTGAATAACTCACTATGGAAAACTAGGGAGCACAAATCACATACTAAAAGTTCCTAAAGGAAAATCAAGTAGACGACTATCTAGTAGGAAGGACAGTTACGCCAATCAACACTAGAGAAACTAATAGGTGTAAGTGAAACTCGAACACAGAAGCACCATCTGGGTATAATCTACAAAGCATGATCTGATGTCTGGCCCAGGTATCGTGGTATACCCCTGCAGTCACCCGTGTCAGTCCCTATAATATGGGAAACTAAGTTTCTAGCTCAAAGTCAGTCACCAAGCGAGTACAGTTGACAGTCAGGTGGACTACAATGAGCAGTATAACAAGTCTGAAACCTATCGAGGGTATCGAAATAAAGTGGTTTGGAAGACAACATATGATATCGAATGGATTCAAGGTCCATGAAGCTCCATAGGCAAATGCAGTCGGTAGTATTCCCACGACAGATCCTCCCCACTATGTTTAGTTCAGTTTTGGAGGGGTTATCTCTGCTGCCTTTACTCACAAAAAATTGTGTTTAGCCCATGTGTTAGAGGCGGGTCCCGAATAAATTTTACGTCACTGGACTTTAACACTCCCTATCTCTGACTCCAATGTTTGTTTAGC